>MJUU01063716.1:2840-34332 GCA_002080025.1 Modiolus philippinarum | reverse complement strand
TTTAAATGGAATAGTCCTAAGATGATATAATGACCCAACTATATTTACTCTTCTAATACAAACAATAAATAAAAAAATGTTTGAAATGTTTATTTTTAGAATCAATTACAAGAGGTATATAGACATGGTACAACATATTATCCTCCAGAGTTACAGTATCCTCAGATGAAGAAAAGATCTCCAGTAAAACGAACAAAATCTGCAATACCTATAGTAAATCCACAGGTAGGTTATCTCCCTTGTATAACATTTATACATCAGACATAAATTTATGCAAACATGATAGGAAAATTTCAAGTTCATACATGTATTTACTCGTGTATCTTTGAACAATTTAGAAGATAATCATTTTATCTGAGGGGATAAATTGTAGATTTTACAGCCTCAAATAAAGTTTTCAGTTTGGCTACAGAGGGGCCTAATCAGATATTAGTGATTGTAAATCCCTACGCAGAATTCAGGATACATTTAAGTACTCTTTCACTTGCCGTCAGTTAGTAAAATCTGTGCAGGACCGGTTCAATTTTATGCAGAATTGTCCGTTTGTCGAATTGAAATTTTTTTTATCTTCAATTCTGAATGTGGAAGGCCAAGCTGATTTTAGGAAGGGCAAGTAATATGCATTGCTGAGATGTCGGATGGTCTAGTTGACTATTTATTTCTAAATCTTGCCCTGATGGTAATAAAATACAACATGGTTATCTCCTTTGTAATGCAAATCCTCAAAAAATGCATTACAAATTAATTTTTTATACTTAATTGAAATTTGTCCTGCATTCAGCTTATCGATTCAGACAGTAAATTTACATTGAAAGGACATGGCCTAAATGCATCCAATAATACATGGCAGAACCAAGCAATGGAGCAAGGCTTTTATTGTTGTTCTTCATCTCATAGTCACCGTGAGCTTCAGTGTCCGGGGCTAGTGGACAATTATAACATATAAACAAACACAGGGCACTCATCAAGTTGATTGTAAGAAAACTTAGTATAAAATAGTGGAGTGGTCAGGATAAAATTTGGAAATTACAAAAAAAAATAATAAAATGCTAAAATTTGAAAGTATGGTAGTACATCCATATGAGGAATTCATGTACATTGTAGAGCGAAGCAATGAAATAATGCTTTTATAGGTCTTCATCTTAGTCACCAGGAGGCCTTCAGCAATGAGCTTTGATTATACCTCATTGTAAGTTAAAGACCATCCCTACACCAGTTTGAGCAGAATCACTATATCCATGTTCAATGTCGCCCATTGATGAACTATCCCTGATTTGATGTCTTAGTTTTCAAATTTCAGGAGGTTTCCAGTAAAATGTATGATGATGATGTAGATGGAGACAAAGATGGAGTGGATGACGGGGAAATCGTTGATGATAGAGATACCAAATTAAAACAAACGATAGATCGAGAGTATGGATTTGATGAAAATAGTGAAACACCTCCTTTATACGAACATCATCCTACAGATAAAGATGATGTTTCAAAAGAAAGGGACACAACTTATTTAGATACCACTAAAAATGTTGACAGTGAAATTGATGACTTGTCTTCGAATGTGAAAAGGCTAACAACTGATATAAGCAATTATACAATAGCTTTCAGCACAGAACAGGAAGTATATGAGAAGGGAGATAATCCAGAAGATACAAGTCATGAAGAAAGAGCATCACCTGTTTCAGGAGATAAAAATAGTGTACTGCAAGAAAAGAGTTCTTCTGTGTTAGAGGAGGATTCAGCAGTACCTGTATCATCACAAGAAGTTACAGCATCATAGTCTTTCATTGTTATTTACATTCACATATAAAATTAAGGTTTATTATTTTTTCTTCGGATTCATTTTTAATCATGTGATTATCATATGCTTAACAGGGATATGCCTCTCAGGTTTCGAAATTGAACAAAAGACATCTTCTTGTTAACCCTTTCACCAACGAGTCCAGCAACAGCGGGATTCTCACTACAGACAA
This sequence comes from Modiolus philippinarum, assembly GCA_002080025.1. Taxonomy (NCBI): domain Eukaryota; kingdom Metazoa; phylum Mollusca; class Bivalvia; order Mytilida; family Modiolidae; genus Modiolus; species Modiolus philippinarum. The sequence goes on along the minus strand of MJUU01063716.1, from coordinate 32,362 downwards.
CTGACGATGAGTCCCGCTCTAGCTGGATTTGTATAGCTGTTTGAATTTCCTGCCTCATGTATCAATTTAGACAAGAGTTGTCTTTCTTTGTTAAGTTTCACTGATGTAAAGGGTTAATTCACATTTTGACCATGAGTGTTCTACTCAAGCATAAATTATGAAGTCTTAGATGTCTTTGCCATATTTTTATGACAAATTGAGTTCATTAATTATGAAAGTCCATAACTTTCAAACTCTGAAGACAGTTTAATATCTGACTGATTAACATTGAAACATTTGAAGACCTTGAATTATGAAATAAAAGTTATGAATTATCCCCCCATTGAAACCGTTTCAGGGTACAAGGTCAAAACAAATTTTTTAAACACACTGAGATGTATATCACATTTGGTGAATTTTTATCTTGTTTTGTAACAAAAATGATTTCTGCATCAATCTTCAACATAATTTTTTTAAGCCATATTTAAAAAAATCCTGAATTCTCTTCCCCTCACACCCTGATTTCTTTCAGTCCTTGAAAATCTATTAAATTTTTTGCTAATTTTTGGTCATTTTCTTTTAAAATTAACTGCATTTTATTCACTATAAATGCGAGAAATTAAAACTAAAATTTGACCGCCTGCCTGTCAGCCCTTTCTTTTTCAAACTGTTGGATCTAGGAATTTTTTTTAATGGGGCAATAAAAATATTTTGCATCCTTCCATCCTTTACACAAAAGCTTTCTGAGCAATAATTGGCCACTTCCAACTTCAATGTTAAAAGTGTCTAAAAAAAAAGACAGGAATTAAATGAAATGAGTGATGTCAGGTTTGTAACTCCATTATCCATTATTTCAAATTAAATACCTTGATAACTTATACATGTACATGTAGGCAAAAAGTTACTTGTTATTTAATTACACACACTTTGTTTATTTTGAGCTATTTGTAGTATCTCGGTGATGTCCTTCATTAGGGGCAAAGATTAATTAGCTTCCATGATTGTTCAAATTGCCATGTTGAAATAATATAAAATGTTTTCTTGACATTTCTATGCAAAAAAAACCTTTTATTATATAGTGGACAGTGAAAGATTGAAATTTCTCAGTGAAATAAAAGTGATAATTAACTGTGAAATTATTTTCCATAATTTCACTACAGGAAGTGACGTCACAATAGACGTCGTCAACGTTGTTGTTAAGTAAACATCTCAGCGGATTAATATGGAAAAAGGAGTTCATGAAAAGAATCTTAAATTAAACTATTTAATATGAGAGAACTAATCTATATAATAAAAACAATAACTAATCCTAGATTCTGATTATCAAAAATATTCAACTCATGATCGAAAAATACTGTAATTCACTCATGCACTGTGTGCATTCGTGAATTACTGCGTTGTTCAATCATTCGTTGAATATTTTGCGATAATCAGAATCTTGGATTAGTTATAGTATAATTATGTCATTTTCTACACATATTAGTATGAAATAATATTTTTAGGGAGCTTCCAAAATTTTTCCTAAAAAACAGCTGATATTGCTTAAAGATCAAAGTGATAAAAACTAAAAATACACAGACATTTGTCGAAAATTCTTTGTTTGGTAAACTTGATTAAGAGTTCAATACCTCCGGTGTCAAGGTCACTGTCAGCATGTCTGATTTGAACCATTCTTTAGAGAAATAGTTAATTAGTCCGCTACCAGGTTTGCACTTCGTCAGTCCGTCAGTCTGTCAGTCCGTCACACTCAGTTTTCCGGACTTTTTTCCCATACTATAAGAGATATTTATCTAGTATTTGGTATGTAAGTCTACCACTATGAGTTGCAGATCAGGTTCGAGTTTGGTTCCGTTCCATTGATTTTGGACAGAGATATGGGCCTTGGACTTAGACAATTTTGGTAAAATATAGGTTTTCCGGACTTTTTTCCTAAATCGTTCCAGATATGAAGCTAATATTTGCTATGTGAGTCTACCACTATAGGTTACAGATCAAGTTTGAGTTTGGTTCTGGTCCATTGATTTTGGAAGGAGTTATGGGCCTTTGACTTAGAAAATTTTGGTAAAATGTAGGTTTTCTGGACTTTTTTTCTAAACTGCTCCAGATATGAAGCTAATATTTCCTATGTGAGTCTACCAGTATCAGTTACAGATAAAGTTTGAGTTTGGTTCCGGTTCATTGATTTTGGATGGAGTAATGGGCCCTTGACTTAGAAAATTCTGGTAAAATATAGGTTTTATGGACTTTTTTCTAAACCATTCTGTATCAAGCTAATATTTGCAATGTGAGTCTACCACTATGAGTTTCAGATCAAGTATGAGTTTGGTTCTTATCCATTGATTTTGGACGGAGTTATGGGCCTTTGACTTAGAAAATTTTGGTAAATTTCCAGATTTTTTTCCCTAAACCGTTGCAGATATTAAGGCTGATATTTGCAATGTTTATAATCAACCACTATTGGTTACTCGGAAAACTTTTCTTCTTTAACTATTTTTGCTGGTATAACAAAGAATTATTCCACCGGTAGGGGACTTCTGCAATACGATCCACACTTGTTGAATTTCAGATGGTGTATGCTGATGTCAAGGTCATAGTGGATAGAATGAAATATGAATGAGTGACACATCATTACACTTTGTTTTGAATCAGCATCATTCTTTAAGGTAGTAGACCTAGGTTAAGGGAGATAACTCTTTAAATCAGTAAGGTGTTGAATCAGCCAGTTTCATCGATGCTTTTTAAGCATTGATTTGAAAATGAATTAAAATCATCTATGTTACTAAGAAGCTTACAATATATTTATGAAAATGATCTAAGCAAACATCAAAGTGATTTTTTAGAGTTATGTCCCTTAACCTAGGTCTACCTCTTTAAGGGAGTACGAGTGTCAGAAATTTTGTAATTAGAATTAAAATTCTGACCTTTTGTTTTGAAGAGCACTGCTATTGGAACAACTTGCGCAAAAAATTTTGAAAATCCATGTAGGAATTTTTTAGATATAAGACATCAAATTTTAGCGGGAAACAGATCTCTCTAGAGTTTTCCTTCAATTTGCATAAGATGTTTATAGGCCTTTAAATATATGAAATTATAATTGGAAGTTGATTACATTTTATACACACTCTGTTTTATGTATTTTAAAGTGACTTATGATCAAGAAAATGTGATTCATGTGCAAAAAATTTTAGCACTGTTTGAATGGATAAAACCCGAGTATATAGAATGCTTCTTAAATATGAAACTCATACTCCCTTAATTATTTTCATGTCATGGAATTCTATTTATCAAATAAAGGAACAAAAAAAGGAAAAATCACTTTTCTCTGACAAAACTTTTCTTGCCATGTTTCTAGAAATAAATTTAATTTTGCACAGTCTTGAATTCACGTTTGTTGGTCAGCTTGCTCAATCACCCAATTAAAACTTTGATGACAGTTTTATTTTTGCACTTCATCCCTTAACTTGAAAAAATAACGAAATCAAACTGCCTCTTTCGAAAGATACATAGCTGAAATACTGCTTTAATTCATGTAGAGGATGTTTGAGGCTGAATTAGAAAATAAAAAGGATTTCAGGTAAATGTGATTTTTTTTTTTTTGAAAAATTGGAAAAAAGAAATTTTTAAAAATTAATAGGTTGCTCATCTATGTTTTGATATACAAATGATATATATTTGATTGGAACTGAATTCCTCTCACTTTTTATAGGACCGCAAAAAAATTTGTGGTCGTATATTGGTATGGTGCTGTCGTCGTCGTTGTCATCGTCGTTGTCATCGTCGTCGTCGTCGGCGTCGTAGTCGTCTGTAGACACTTTTGTTTTTGGTCAATAACTCAAGTTCAAGTTGATCAAACCTTCTGAAATTTAAACACAATGTTCTTTGGCACCAAAGGAATGCTAGGAAAGGTTTTGGTTTTTTTGGCCCCTCCCGTTTCTAAAAAAGGGGCCGAAAAGGGCAAAATTTGGTGTTTTCACATATTTGATTGTAGAATGTTTATTATTTATCGGATTTTGATGGGGTTTCTTTCAGTGTACTCCTTAAAGAATTTCCAATCTGGAGTATGCCAACGGATTTCATGTGGCATGTACTGTTTACGAGATAAATGGGGCCCAAAAGGGGCGAATTTCAAAAATCTTAATTCTTTTACTTGAAGTCCGATTTTGATGCAGTTTTTTGCAATGGATTCCTAAGGTAAAATTAACTAGTGCTGCACCATCAGATTTTTGATAACTTGTTTCCTTTCCAAGCTATTAGGGCCCAATGGGGCCAAAATTGCAAACATGCGGATAACCTAAAATTTTTATTTTTCATCAGATTTTGATGGGATTTTTTTCTTCGGATTCCTTTCATTGTAAGCTTTCAATAGTATGTCAACAGATTTGTCTTAGCTCTTACCATTTTCAAGTTATAAGGGGTCAAAGGGGCCAAAATTGCAATTATCAGAAATATATGAAATCTTTTCATCAGATTTTGATGGGATTGTTTTCTTTGGATTCCTCTCATTGTAAGCTTTCAGCAGTATTTGAACAGATTATGCATAGCTTTTTAACGTTTCCAAGGTAAAAAGGGTCAAAGGGGCCAAAATTGCAATTATCAGAAATATGTGAAATCTTTTCATCAGATTTTGATGGGATTTTTTTCTTTGGATTCCTCTCATTGTAAGCTTTCAGCAGTATTTGAACAGATTATGCATAGCTCTTAACGTTTCCGAGGTATAAGGGGTCAAAGAGGCCAAAATTGCAATTATTAGAAATATGTGAAATCTTCCATTTTTCATCAGATTTTTTTCTTTGGATTATTCTCATTGTGTAAGCTTTCACTACTATGGCAATAGATTTTGCGTAGCTCTTACGGTTTCCNAGCTATAAAGGGTCTAAGGGGCCAAATTGCAATATTTCAAAATATGTGAAACAGATTTTCCTTATAGCTTGTATGATATCCTATTAATAAGGGATTTAAAGGGCTAATTTTGATTTTCTCTAGTTTGTGTCCAGTTAATTTATGTGTCAAGGTCCTTATTGTGTCCAGCAAATTACTGGGTCCATATTAATTTTAGTTAACACTTGTTCAAACTTCAGAGGTCAACATGCTGCGGTCGTATCATGCTGCACTCGGCGTAGCCCTTTATTGGTAGTATGTCTTAAGCAAAGTTTTACTATGATAGACAATAATGGAATTTATCTGAATGCTGATAAAGATGAAAATGAATAATAAAAAAAGATCAAGGGTGCATGAGCAAACTATGATCATGTTTTTATGGGAGTACAAAAAATAAGACCGAAATACCGAAAATTGAGTCCAAAGACATGGCCAAAATGAAAACACAAAACAATGACGTTAGACAGATACAAAGCACAGAAATAAAAAAACACACCAATCAAAACCAAGGCACTAGCATGAAACTGAGAGTGACAACAGGTGCTCCAAAAGGGTAAGCTTGTCCTGCTCTGTTAACAGCACCCTTTATACTGTAAGTGAGTCAGTCTAGTAAAAAGTCAAAATCAGTATAGTCAAATCCGGGGAAGATGTAAATCTAGCAAAAAATTCTGCTTTCATTTGTATTATGAGTATTATGTGCCAATTAACTCCTCCAATTATACCCCTCCCTAAAGAATGGCAGTATTCTGTTTTACATGTATATTCATCTTCTTGTGTTATTTTTGTTGCACTTTTCGCTATACCTAAACTTCTAAGCCACTAAATATCTTGTATAGATCATTAATATATTGTCCTAGATACTACATACCCTTTCAGTTTTTCTCATTTAAATACTTTGTGCACTTTTTACTTTTATACATTATATGTTAAAATTGAACCTTTTTTGTCACACAAAAAACATCAACTACACATGCATGTAACAGACACCTGATATTTTTTATAGGGTCCATTCCTGCACCTAATTTTTTTCACTTTATTGAATTCATTTTTTCCACTTTATTTTAATTACTTTTAATTGTAAAATGGGTGTTACTAAGTGATTTATAGTTTACAGATGTGGTAAGACAAGGAATACCAAAAGTATAGATAGTTAAAAAAAAAACAAATCAGGGTGACCAGTGTGTATAGGAAATTTAGTTCTAAATTTGGTAAATCTGATGTTACTTATTAAGATTTTTGCATCAATGTTGTATTTGTTGTGTGTTACATGTTTATATTTTTCAGAGGTACAATTTCAACAAATGTTAGATTTATTTATCAGAGATAAAAAATATTTAAGTGTTTTATTACTGCTGTAAAAATTAGAATAAAAATACCAAACAGGAGATGACATGACATTCCCTTTTATTACCGTATAGCCGGATATTTTCGTAGGTCAAAAATTTCACGGATTTCAGTGGAAAAAGTATGCCAAAAATTTAAGCATTTTAAATGTTCGCAGATTATCAAAGGTCCTTTAAATCATAAGCATATATCGAATTTTCTAAGAATTTTTTATTTTCATGATTTTAGTCCATTTGCCGAAATAAGCAAAAAATAAAAACCCCATGAAAATTACCAGCTATACAGTAACTGGTTATTTTTTGTCACATAGATGTATCAATGTTTGGGCACTCACTCACATTTTGATTGCAATGAAATTTGTTTACTATATTAGATGAACTATACATGTATAGCAGTGAAATGTCTCTTGTCATTTTTTTTTTCATATGGACTAACAGTGTTGTTTTTCATTTTAATTTATCTGCACTGAAAAGTTTTCAAAAACACCATCTGAAGAAACTAAATTTAGAGTAACTTCGTTATTTTGTTAATATGTAATCAAGTTATTAGAATTCATTTTCTAAAAGCAATTACAAAAAAAAAATACATATTGTGAATTGATGTATAGAGGGCACATATTCCAGTCAGCCATCTGTACCTTGGCTTAAAAGGCATGTGTGATTTGCTTCTAAGTCAGTTTCTGAGCAAAGGATATGTAAAGACAAAAAAAATTATTGATTTAATGTGCTATACAGAAACCTAATAAGTTATTTTGTCCTCAACTTAATGGTTCAGTGACTTCACTTGTGTATTTCATGTCCATTTCTCAGTATTCAAATAACACCTTTCATTCTATCCACCCCTTCATACCTACAAGAAAACTTCTGAAACAATTATCTGGACTGCTACAAGTCATGTCTTTACCTCAGGCTACATATCGGATAGCTGTAAGACAGATATCATTACTGAGCAATCACCTCTCTGATTTCTGGTATAACAATGTTAGTGGTAGCCTCTTTTTATTTGTTCAAAACTACATTTTGCAAAAATTTGCAGCTTAAACTGTTTTCAGATTTATAAATGTTGTAAGATTATTGTGAGAGTACTTTTGTTCTTTTTTTTAGCTCACCTGGCCTAAAAGGCCATGTGAGCTTTTGCCATCGCTATGCGTCCGTCGTCCGTCGTCCGTCGTCCGTCCGTCTGTCTGTCTGTCTGTCAACAATTTCAAAAATCTTCTNCCCGGTTGTCCCTTCCACCTTTATTTCTTTCTTCTTTTACTTACAATTTGTTTTGAATTGATTAACTTGTTCTCGTCCTGATATAGTTGAAATATTGCTCATTGGACGTTAAACTCTAACTAATCAATCAATCGGATAGCTGTAAGACAGATATCATTACTGATCAATCACCTCTCTGATTTCTGGTATAACTATGTTAGTGGCAGCCTGTTTTTATTTGTTGCAAAAATTTGCAGCTAAAACTGTTTTCAGATTTATAAATGTTGTAAGATTATTGTGAGAGTACTTTTGTTCTTTTTTTTTTTCAATTTTAATGGCTTTCCAAAAAATCATTGATTTATGGTTTTCTGAATTCATTGTTTAATGGTGTTACCTTTGCAAAATATTAAAGTGAAAATTGGTTTCAACCTAAAATCCACAAAATTTGAAACAGATAGAATAATATTACTTTCATAGTATTTATAATGTAGTTTCTTTATACAGATATTTAATATACATGTAACTTCAAAGTTTGATGTACTCTATTCACATCTGATGTTATATGTTTAGGCAAAATAATATCATGTGAAATTAGTTCCAAATGGAACAAATGTATTGATATATCTATGAGATTTATTCCGTCTGGAGATTATTTCACCAGGTGAGCTATGAAATATGTTCCTTTGGAACTTACTTGGTGGATAAACTGTTACATATGCACTCTCTGTTTATTGTTGTTTTCAGAGGATTAAGTCATACTAAAAAAATTCTTGGAATCTAATTCATGATTTTTTTTAAAATTTTTGCAATTTTAAGCATTTTCTACAAAATTTACAGCATTTTCACTTAAATTTATAATCTCCCTGCCCCTTTTTAATAGTTTTTCTCTTTTTAAAGGATTGAATGAGTATCCAAAAATATTTTATACTGGCCTCATGATGAAGAACAACAATAAAAGTGTTGTTCCTTTGCTTAGTTCTACCATGTATTTGTAGAATGCTAAAGATAAAGAATATTCTACAAATATACCAGGACCTTACCATGTTTATTTGAATAGAAGTTTCTGGTTAAAATTTCATGGATTTAACTGTAAAGCCTAATTCGTGTGGACAAACTTTCAAGGAATTTATATCAATCACTTATTAAAATATTTAGTTGTTGGGAATTTAATTTTGTTGATAACAATTACCCATGAAATAGGTACTCCAGCGAAGAATTTTTTAAGCACATTTTGATGATTTACCAATTTTCAACGCACAATTACACATTGTTGAAACGGCGCATGAAAACGCATGTTAAGTGTTGTATTTAAATTAAAACCTATACTTTTTAAGTGCAAAGTTTCAAATAGATTCATGAATGCACGTAGGTGCACGGCAGTTTTAACTTTTACGTGTTTTTGCACTTTTTCAAATTTTGGTCGTAATTAATCGTAAATAGTGGTCAAAGCGTCGTAACTCCAAATAAGTTTTGAACCAGTTTCTCCTCAGCTCTTATAAAAAATGAGAAAAAAATTTAAATGTCTAATTATAGAAGCAGATAGCTATCTTTTTGCACTGTTATATTCATTCAATTCGAACATCCAATTTTTTCGTTGGAGTACCTACATGAAATAAGAGAAATTTAATCCCCTAAGAATATCTCAGCTTTTACAGTATTTACCGTTATTTGTCTTACCGATTCCAGTAAGACAGATACAGATCTATATACAAACACTTCGCTACATACATACATCATATACCTAATAATTAGCCAATTCTAAATTAATTAGACTTGCACAGTTATTTTAGCCAATTGCGATGATATTTTCAATGTCCCCGTTAGATAAGACATTGTAACTGTAAAATTAGCCATGTCCATGTTAAATTAGACCTTTTTGGGGGTAAATTGAAAACACAACACTGTTTTTTTTCCTGTTCGATTTAATCAAAAAAGGTCTAATTCAACTTGGACATGGCTAATTTTACAGTGACAATTCTAATTTAAAAGGGACAAGGATAATATAACAAGAATTGACTAAAAAAATTATGTGTTTCCTGTTAAATTAGACAAAAACAGATTATATTAGTCAAAAAGGTTTACTAGTGATTGGTTGAAATGGTCTATATTTTTGTTATACATTTAAACTTTTATCTTTATACACTGTACATACCCAATGAAGTTGCTGAAAATAACTCAGTTGCAGTGTAAATTACCAGTATTCTATACTTTACTGTTAAGTACTTTTGAATATCTTATGTGTATAATCGATCATGAATTTGGTAACTTATTTGAATACTATGTTTATAAATAACTGGTGTCACATGACCAAATTGTATTAAATTTAAACAGATTTTATATTCCATATTACTGTGAACCAACTTATTTTGGCGGCTACTTTATTTTACGTTTTGTCCCTTCTGATGGAGTTTGCGGAGATTAATTTTCGTGATTTTCTATTTCTGTCAGTGCTGTTATATAAGAAAATAAATTATTCGCCACGATTTATTTTCGCAATATTTTCACATACGCGAAAGTCGCGAAAATATATTGCTCTCGAAAATAAGTTGGTTAACAGTAATTGTCATGAGAGTATAATAGTGATTATATAGCTTTGTGTTGTTACTAGATGTCAAGTTTGATGCTGGAATTGTGATTTATTAAGAGAATATAAAATTGTATTTCAATTTATTTTGTAGTTTATTTTTTTCCAAAAATTCTAGATACAAGGCAGATCTTTATGCTTGAAACCTTTGAGCCAATTGGAAGCGAACATGGCCAGTCATGTTTCAGGTTCGCACCTTATCCAAGATGGCTGCCAGTTGGATCATAGTTTAAGATTGGACCCTATGTCAGCACTTTAAAAGAACATCTCTTCTGAAAATACTCAGCCAATTGAAATAATTTAGTTGCAATAGTCATTGGGTTTTCCTTTTCTGAAATGTTGTTTAAAGTCACCAGGGTGAGCTTTTGCCATAACTTTGCATTCATTGCCAGCAAAAGATTTTAATAAAACATCTTTTCCTCTGAAACTACTGGGCCAATATTGACCAGACTTGGTCACAATTGTCCTAGGGTGGTCCACACAGTAGGGAACATAGTTTAACATTATACCCTATGGGAAAACGCATTCAGAGATCTTTACTTCCAAAACTATTGTGCCAATGGAAACCTTATCTAAGATTGCTGCCAGCAGGAAGCATGGTTTAAATTGCACTCACTGCAAAATGCATTCAAAGATATCTTCCTCTTTATAGACCACAATAACAATTTTAACCGAATTTGATTATAAGAATGCTTGGATGCTCTCTTTTACATTTTGTGATATTCATGTTCATATCTTATTAGCTCACCTAACCCAAAGGGTCAGTTTGAGCTATTGCCATCACTTGGCGTCCGTCGTCCGTCTGATAACTTTTCACATTTTCATCAACTCCTCTGAAACCACTGAAGCAAATTCAACCAAACTTTACAGGAATTATGTATTAAAGGTCCTTTACAAAAATTGCTCATTTCATGCTGATCCGATAAAAAACATGGCCGCCAGCGCGGAACTTAGGTTTAACATAGGACCTATGGGAAAAATCACATTTTCATCAACTCCTCTGAAATTGCTGGAGCAAATTCAACATAACTTTACAGGATTGATGCACTAAAGGTCCTCTACAAAGATTGCTTATTTTATTTGGATTCGACAAAAAACTTGGCCGCCAGCACGGAACTTAGTTTAACATTGGCCCTATGGGAAATTCCCATTTTCATCTTCTCCTCTGAAACCACCGAAGCAAATTCAACCAAACTTTACAGGAATGATGTATGGTAGGTCCCTTACAAAGATAGCTCATTTTGTTTCAATCCGATAAAAAAAATGGCTGCCAGCATGGAACTTGGGTTTAACATAGGACCCTATGGGAAAAATCACATTTTCATCAACTCCTCTGAAACTGCTGTAGCAAATTCAACATAACTTTACAGGATTGATGTACTAATGGTCCTTTACAAAGATTGCTCATTTTTTTCTGATTCGACAAAAAACATGGCCGCCAGCACGGAACTTAGTTTAACATTGGCCCTATGGGAAATTCCCATTTTCATCTTCTCCTCTGAAACCACTGAAGGAAATTCAACCAAACTTTACAGGAATGATGTATGGAAGGTCCCTTACAAAGATTGCTCATTTCTTTGTGATCTGATTAAAAAACATGGCTGTCAGCGCGGAACTTAGGTTTAACATAGGATCCTATGAGAAAAATCACATTTTCATCAACTCCTCTGAAACTGCTGAAGCAATTCAACCAAACTTAACAGGATTGATGCACTAAAGAAAAATGTTCAGCAAGATCTACATACTCTGGAATTTTGAAGAAAATCCAAATGCCTGTGTAGGAGTTATTGACTGTTTTTCAACCCCAAAATTTTTTTTTCCAGTCCAATATGGTTTATGGGTTATTTCTTTTTAAAGTCTGTTTTCAAATCTTCACTGGTTAACTTTTCTCTTTAAAGTTTTAGAGAAATTCCCTGCTGTCACTTTATTAAAAACAATTATTTGTTCCATAATCAAGAGCAAACATTTTTTGTACCAATTTTTACAATTTTTGGCAAAATTACTTTCATTATCTTCACCTAGTTCCTCAATATAATACTTTTTGTATATAAATGTTAATTGTGTCCATTAATGATGTTGCTATTTGCCAATCATGCAAATATCTTACCTACATACTAGATTAAACAGCAGCTTTTTGGCTTCGTAGCCTGCTTAGACTATTTATCTAACCTGGCTATGTCAGGGTGAGCTTTTGCCATCACTCGGTGTAAACCTTTCATTCAATCATCTTCTTCTCTGAGACCGCTGGGCAAATTGGAACCAAACTTTGTCACAATAGTGCTTGGGTGGTCCCCTTTGAAATATGTGTCCAGCAAGTCTGCATACCATCCAAGATGGCAGCCAGCAAGATCTTTGTCGAAAAATGGACCCTATATTCAAAGATCTTCTCCTCTGGAACTACTTTGCCAATTGAAACCAAACTTTGTCACAGCGGTCCTTTGGTTGCCCCTTTTAAAAAATGTGTCTGGCAGGTCCAAGATCGCCGCCAGTGGGGAACGCAGTTTAAACATTGGACCCTCTGGGAAAGCATTCAAAGATCCTCTTCTCTGAAGCCACTACGCCAATTGGAACAAAACTTGGTCACAATAGTCCTTGTGTGGTGCCCTTTAAAAATTGCATCATGCAAGACTGCATGTCATCCAAAGTGGCTGCCAGCAGTATCTTTGTCGAAATTGGACCTTGTATTCAAGATCTTCTCCTCTGAAACACAACTGGGCCAATTGGAACCAAACTTGGAAACAATGGTCGTTAGGTTGCCCCTTTTAAAAAATGTGTCTGGCAAGTCCATAGCTATCCTAGATGGCGGCCAGCAGGGAACATGGTTTTAACATTGGACCATATGGGAAAGCATTCAAAGATTTTCTTCTCTGAAACCTCTGGGCAAATTGAAACCAAACTTGGTCACAATAGTCCCCTTTGAAAAATATGTCTTGCAAGTCAGCATGTTATCAAAGATGGCCACCAGCAGGGAACTTTGTCGAAAAATGGACAATATTGCAAAAATCTTTTTTGTCGAAAAATGGACAATATTGCAAAAATCTTTTTTGTCGAAAAATGGACAATATTGCAAAAATCTTCTCCTGAAAATACTGGGCTAATCGGAACCAAACTTGGTCACAATGATCCTTAGGTTGCCCCTTTTAAAAATATGTTCTGCAAGTCCACATATCCAAGGTGGCAGGCAATTCCGGAAGAAGATGTCAAGTGTTGTTCAAAAAAAAAATATTGCACATGTGCTTTACACGCTTTGTTAATTTTGTTGAAAACTAAGGAGTATCCCCCTCATGCAAAGCTCTGTCCTTAGCTGATTTTGGCTTCATATTTAGATCATATTGGTTGTTTGTTCTCTATCAGTTTTTACTTATCTTTGAGTTTATGGTCTTCCAAACGTTTAGATTTTATCTGCACTGAAGAGACATAAGTTGTCAAAATGTGCATATGCAGAAAGTTAATTCACAGTGACTTCGGTATTTAGTTATTTATAAATATTTTTGTTGAGCGTCTTTGTGTAGCAAATATAAAAAAGTCCAGACTGGTGGTACCTCATTGAACATGTTCAGCTTTTCTGATTACATATATAGTTATTTATTCTGAAACTGCCCTTTCACATCGAAGGCACCAGTCACCAGGGTACGAGTGATGATGCGTCTAATTATAAAACACAATGAAATAAAAATTCAATATATACAACAATAAAACACCAAAAAGTATATCTAAAAAATGCTAAATATTGAAGGAATTGCAGAATCAAAATTAAAATATTTCAGAATACGCATTTAATTGTTAAACAAGTTGTGTTTGTGAAACACTATGCCCGGTAGCAACACATGTCTAATACAAAACTAATGCTGAAAATTGCAATATACACAAGAAATTATGGTTTAGTAGACATTTGTCCATTAGATCTATTCACACATAGAATATCAAGCATCTTGCAGTTGTACTTAATGAGCTAAAAGTAAATTCTAGATTGTGACCTTTGACCTTGACCTTGGACCTGATCTTATGAAATTTGCATAATGGTGTTCAGCTTTATATGATCAATTTACAGGCCAAATAAAAAGGTCCTATCAAAACCTGAATAATTCAGTCATTATATTCCACTCATTAAGATCACTCCATTAACGCCGCCTGAATGCGTACACCTGGGAATTCCTTCAACCAGATGTATTGATTGAGCTATGAATTATGGGTATTTCATTTATAAGTGATAATTTTTTGTCCTCTCCCTTGTAGATATACAGCATAAGAAGTGTGTCTTTTCCATTTAAGATTAAGCAGATAAATTAATTTGCAGTTTTGCAAATTTTAACAAATATTTTGTCTCCATATTAATCATCGTATCGTCAACTTCTATGTTTGTAAACAACCAGCATGTGCTATTGTGCAGACTCGCGAATTTAAAGCTTGCTGATGGTCACCTCTTTCAGAGAGCAGCTGAAGGATTTTTAACATGTGACGAGTTCAAGCCCTCGAGAGGTGATCAGCCGCTAGAGGGCGCAGAATTATTCGAGTTTAGCCTATCACATCTGGTTTAAAAGGTATAGGCAATGATTAAGTTTTAAAATTTTCACTCAGTGACCTTGGCCTTTTATCTGACCCAAATTTTTGGTTGATTTGTATTAAGCTCTAATAAATCTATTCAAATGTAGAATATAAAGCCTCTAGCAATAGTAATTAACGAGCTAAAGCAAAACCTAGATTTTTACAATTTGACCTCTATGACCTTGACCTTTGACCTGACCTTAATGAAATTTGCAAAATGGTTTTAAGCATTATATATTCAATATACAAGCCAAATATGAATGTCTTATCACATCTGTTTTAAAAGATATAGGCAATGTTAAAGTTTTCAGAGACCTTGACCTATGACCTCACCCAGATTTTTTGGAGGATTCGTACTAAGCTCCATTAGATCTATTTACATATAGATACTCAAGCCTCTAACAATAATGTAATTACAAGCTATAGAAATATCCAGAGTTTGACCTTTTGACCTCTTTGACCTTGACCTTTCACCTGACTAAGTGAAATTTGCATTGTGGTCTTCAGCTTTACATGTTCAATGTACATTTCAAATATGAAGGGCCTATCACATCTGGTTCAAAACTTATGAGCCAGGTTAAAGTTGTGGACAGACAGGCAAACAGGGGAAAAATAATATGCCCCCGATCTAAAGATCCGGGGGCATACAAAGTAAATTTTGTTAATTATCCTTTCTCAGAAATTGGATTTATAAATGTTACGATAGTTGCATCCATTATTTGATTCTGACAAATAGTTTTTAAGAGCAGTAGGGGCATTTGTATAAGTTCAGCTGTGGAATGGAACCAAAAAAAAAAATGGTGGGAACAGTTTAACCACCTGCCAGCCATTATATGGGATTTCCCTGATTTTTCATGGATAACCAGGGATGGGGTAATTGTAATTGTAATCATTAATCAGCTGTAATCGATTACATTTTTTCTGAGTAATTAGTGTAATCATTAATCAGCCAAAAATCTGATTACATGTAATTTAATTTAATCAATTACTTTAAAAAATAGCCTGTAATCATGATTACTTTTGATAACATTCTGATTACAATGGAAAATATTAAAATCTCAAACCATGGCTTTTTTCATACCAATTATAAGTCTCATAAAATTTTATACAACAAAGTTGTGGTATATTATGGAAAAACTGTAAAATTAGAACTATTTTATATATATCAGCCAGTTGTACTTGATATTTGTTCATAAATTTGATCAAAATTCAGTTTAATTTTGTAACAGATTATATCAGGAATATCAAAACTTGGGAAAATTCATATTTTATTAGTGTCTGTTTCCTTATTGAGTTCATCAAATGTAAATTTATCTTTGCAAGATTTAGCATAATTTTGCACAACTCAGGTCTCTGATTAGTTTTTTAAACAATTTATCATTTCTAACCACTATTCCATGGATCCACCATTACATGATCAAATTATACCTACAATTTTATTACATGGAAATGGTCATATAAAAAATTACAGATAAATTTGTGAAATATTAGTCCTGATTAAAATTTAATTATTGTCATAATTAATGGTTGTTTATTTTGGAATCAAAATTCAATCTTTTGTTTAATCAGTGTTAATGTCACCTCTGACAGGTAGAAAACAATTAAGGTTTGTTTGGTCCCTTAGGGCATTATTATAAAAATGTACATGTACAGATGTATAACTATTTGATTTTGTAAGATTGGATGTATTAAAATAATCCAATATACATTTACAGAAACCATACCAAGAAGTGAAAATAAAGGGATATGGAGTCAAATTTATATCAAACACACTGAGAAAAATACTATATCTGACAAAAGTACACGACTTAAATTCTTCTTACATGTAGTTAGAAAAGAACATGTAACGTAAATATTTCAATTTCCCAACCACAGTTATTTAAGATTTCAATATAATCAGATGTAATCATGATTACTCTTCAATGTAATCATTAATTTAATTTAATCATGTTTAAAATGATGTAATCATTAATTTAATTTAATCATACATTTTGGAAAGTAATTGTAATTTAATGTAATTTGATGAGAGTAATCGGACCCAACTCTGTGGATAACCAATACAACAAAAATTATGTTTAGATAATGAAGACCTATTCTAGCATATATTCTAATTTCTGATTGCAAGATTGTGTAGTTTGACCCTTTAATCACGTTTAAATTAAAACGCCTCATATTCATTGCGATGATTCGTTTATTTCAATAGGGTAAATGAAATATCTTTCCCTTTAGACCGATATTTTAAAAAGGATAAACTACAGTGTTATGTGAAGTATAGTTAGGGCCCGCATCGAGATGCGGGTACCCTATATTTTTCACTTTGTCTGTCCGACTGTCCGTCCGTCCATCAACTATTTTTTCGTCCAAGATTTCTTGGCTTCTGTTGGAGGGAAAGGTCTGAAGCTTAGAAATGATAAGTTGTACTGTGTGAGCAATTTCGGAGTTGGTCTGACGTCCACTTCCTGTTCGCTTTACTTTAAACGACGTTTTCGTCAAAGATTTCTTGGCTTGTATCAATGGGAATGTTTTGAAATTTGGTCTGAAGCTTGAATATGATGAGTTGTATTGTGTAAGCGATTTTCAAGTTTGTCGGACGTCCACCACGTATTTGCAGATATTTTAATTTTTTTTTCAATAAACGAAATTTTTGTCACAGATTTCTTGGCTTCTACTATAGGGAATGACATGAAATTTGGTCTGAAGCTTGAAAATGATGAGTTGTATTGTGTAAGCCATTTTCAATTTTGTCGGGCATCCACTACCTGTTTGCCGATAATTTTTTGTCAAAGATTTCTTGGCTTGTATCTGTGGGAATGATTTGAAATTTGGTCTGTGGCTTGGAAATGATTATTTTATTGTGTAAGCGATTTAAAGGTTTGTCACTGAACTTCTTCCTGTTTGTTGATACTTTGATTTTTAACTATAAAGCAAATTCTTGTCAAAGATTTCTTGACTTGCATCAGTGGAAATGATTTGATATTTAGTCTGGGGCTAAGAAATGAAATGTTGTGTAAATTAACTTCAAGCAGCAAATTACTGTTTCAACACTAGTGTGTCAAACAGAAATTAAATCCACACATATTTGACTTTTACTTTTACCCAGAGTTTTGTGATTGAAATTGCGGGGCCCTTCCGACAACGCAAGTTTCGACATGCTGTAGCTTCTCAGAAGTTCAGAATTCACACTTTTTGGCAAAGTCTATATCAGCATTCATTCTTATACGATACAGGTCTTTTTTGGGGGTTGATTTGCTGTGAAAATTACCTTTTATTTCTATTCTCAGTAGTATATTTATCTCCAACTGCATATTAAAGCTAAAAATCAACATATCATATAACGGATCATTTCAGGTCGATCACTCGAAAACATTTACATAAAAACCTAACTGTGCAAATGTTGGAAATAATTAAGTTGCTTAATATTTAATACAGTCCTGCAGTAGAACTGTTATACCGTAGAAAATAAAACCCACAATGAATGATACTTTTGTAAATACTTTGAGAACATGAATGTAGATTTAAAAGATGTGAATTGAAATTTAAGATGGCCAACAAACAAAACAAAAACTGATTGGTGCTATTATGTTTAAGAAATAATTCCTGGGAGGTTCAATATATACTGATTTTACCACGTGTTAGCCCTTTATGCCAAATATTTTACCCTGAGCGACAGCGAGGGGTAAAATATCGACATAAAGGGCCAACCGTGGTAAAATCAGTATATATTCAAGCTCCCAGGAATTATTTCGCTTCTAATAGGACAAATTAGGAAAAATTTTGAAGTGAAGCACTATTAGGTAAAGACAAATAATTGTCATTCCGCCAATTGAACATACTACGAAAACTGAAAAAAATATACAAATTGGATATGATTTTTTAATCAAATATTTAGATGTGGACTTGAGAGCTATAAACAATAAAAAACTAAAAGTAGAAATATTTATAGGCACCCTTATTTTTATTTCCAATTGCATGTTTACATGTGATGATTATTGCAACAGCCTTGAATATACAAAGCGATTTTATCACGGGTTTGGACACAAAGCGTTTTAGAGACGTCATATTCGAATATCAAACAATTGCCTAATGTATTTTTGATTGTGAAATTTTGCTACAAAATGCATTCTCCCCAAATTTGAAGATATTTCCCAGGTAGGTGTAAACACCTGAAATTGCATAAACTTTACCGAGACCAGAAAATACCATTCTTAACGAAGACAATTTAGAAGAAGGTTACAAAAGGGAAGGAAAATCATGTTTTATAAAACCCTGAAATATATGTAAAGTCTGGGGTTTAGCAGGAAAGCCTGATTCTACAGTGATCACAAATCAATATAGCTTCAAAGCATTTCTTATTTATCAAAATCCCCAGTACATTCATTTTAGTTCACCGTAAGCAAATGGTAAGTGTGAGCTATTGCTATCACTTGGCGTTCGTAGTTAACATTTCACATTTTCATCTCAACTAAAATCACTTTAGTAAATTCCACCAAACTTTACAGGAATGATGAATGGAAAGTCCTTCACAAAGATTTCTCATTTTGATCCAAACATTTTGTTAAAACATGGCCGCCAGCACAGATCTTAGCTTAAAAATTATTGGCCCCATGTGAAATTGACATTTTCATCTTCTACTTTGAAACATCTGAAGTAAATTCAACCAAACTTTGCAGGAATAATGTATGGAAGGTCCTTCGCAAAGATTGCTCGTTTCATTCTGATTCAATAAAAACATGGCCACCAGAGCCGATCTTAGTTTTAAAATTGGACCTATGGGAAAAAACACCATTTTCAACATCTACTCCGAAACTATTGAAGTGAATTTAACTAAACTGCACTGGAATGAAACAACGGCGGTAGAATACCGAAGGAACAAAGAACAAGATTACATAAGTCAAAGTCCAGAGACAAGGCAAAAGCAAGAACATCAGAAGACGGAAGACCAAAGACGCTACACAACCATGCACAAAACACAAACACTACATATACAACAATACAAACAAAATAAAGAACTAACAGTTTGAACTCTCAAAAAGAGTTACATCTTGTGCTCCTGAAGTGTAAGCATGTCCTTCTCTGTATACATGCATTATGATTTATGGATGATCCTTTACAAAGAATGATCAATCATGATTCGACAAAAAACTAGGCCACCAGCACAGACCACAGTTTAACATTGGCGCTAGGGGAAATCCACATTTCCATCTTCTCATCTGAACCATGGAAGCAAATTCAACCGAATTTTACAGGAATGATATATTGAAGATTCTTCGCGAAGATTATTCATTTTTCCGATTCGAAAAAAAAATATTGCTGATCATAGTTTTAATATTGGACCTTTGAGAAAAACACCATTTTCATCAGCTGCTCTGAAACTATTGAAGTAAATTTTACTAAACAGTACTGAAATGATGTATGGAATGTCCTTTACAAAGATTGTTCAATTGTCCTGATTCGAAAAAAAACATAGCTGCCATCGCAGAACATAGTTTCATATTTGCCCTATGAGAAATTCACACTTTCATCTTCCCCTCTGAAACCACTGAAGCTAATTCAACCAAACTTTACAGAAGCAATGTATGGCAGGTCGGTTACAAAGATTACTCATTTTGTTCGGATCCGACAAAAATGTTCCAAGCACAGAACTTCGTTTAAAATGGGACCCCTATAGGATTACGTCATTTTCATCATATGCGCTGAATTTATTGAAGCAAATTCAGCCAAACTAAAATTGCCTATTTTGTTTTGATCTCATAAATCTCAAGTCCACCAGCACAGAACATATTTTAACATAGAACCCTATGAGATAAACATCACTTTCATCACTTGATGTAAGCATTTTGTCAGGTGAGCGATTCAGGCTCAGTTTCTGAGCCTTTAGTTAAAGTATACAGGTCTGGTTTTTGGTTCATTTGATGTGAAAATTACCTTTTATGTATATTCCCGGCGGTATATTTAATTTCACTATTGTATGTTAAAGCCAAAAATCAACAAACCAAAATAACGGAGCATTTCCGATCGATCAAGCGAAAACATTTACATAAAAACCAAACTGTGCAATGTTGGAAATGATTAAGTTGTTTAATATTTTATACCGTTCTGCAGGTTAAACATTTTAACGGAAAAAAATAATACCCACAATGAATGATACTTTGTAAAGACTTTAAAAACATGAATGTAGATTTAAAAGATGTTAATTAACATCTTATGAAATCATAGATTAAACCTGGTTATTCAAAATTCGGAAACGAAAATTAAAAAAACAAACTTCTTGCAAGTATTGTCTTAAATTTTGCAGCGTTTTAATTGACGTATTTTCGTTTTCTTGTAAGAAGGAATGTCTTAAATGTGAAGGTAGAATAAATAGTTGGGAGCATACACAAGATTGTGGATAGATGGCAACCTGAATTACTCATGGTTTAAAAAAAAATGTATAACTAATAGTTGGAAACCTAAAATAGTTGTGGCGATAACCTATTTTATTTATGGTTCGAAAAAACTGTATTACTTATATTTAGGAACAACTAATACTTATGTTAAATAAAGTTAGAAAAAATCTATTTCTTAGGTTCGAAAGCCTCCAATTTGTCGACTTCAAGAAAGCCAACTCAAACGACGTCTTAAACCAAAGACGACAAATAACGTTGCGGTACAGAATACGCATAAACAATATAGGGATTAATCTTGAATGTGGTTCGAAACCTGTATTACTGATGATTTGAAACCTGTATTTCTGATGATTTGAAACCTGTATTTCTGATGATTTGAAACCTGTTTCACTGGTTTAAGACCTGTATTACTTATGGCTTGAAACCTGTACTACTTATGGTTCGAAACCTGTATTACTTATGGTTCGAAACCTGTATTACTTATGGTTTGAAACCTGTACTACTCATGATTCGAAACCTGTATTACTTATGGTTCGAAACCTCTTTTACTTATGGTTTGAAACCTGTATTACTTATGGTTTAAACCTGTATTACTTATGGTTCGAAACCTGTATTACTTATGGTTTGAAACCTGTATTACTTATGGTTTAAACCTGTATTACTTATGGTTCGAAACCTGTATTACTTATGGTTCGAAACATGTACTACTTATGGTTCGAAACCTGTATTACTTATGGTTTGAAAACTGTATTACTTATGGTTTGAAACCTGTATTACTTATGGTTCGAAACATGTACTACTTATGGTTTAAACCTGTATTACTTATGGTTTGAAACCTGTTTTACTTATGGTTCGAAACCTGTATTACTTATGGTTCGAAACCTGTATTACTTATGGTTCGAAACATGTACTACTTATGATTCGAACTCTGTATTACTTATGGTTTGAAATCTGTATTACCTATGGTTTGAAACCTGTATTACTTATGGTTCGAAACCGGTATTACTTATGGCTAGAAACCTGTATTACTTATGGTGTGAAACCTGTATTACTTATGGTTCGAAACCTGTCTTAATCATGGTTTGAAACCTGTATTACTTATGGTTTGAAATCTGTATTACTTATGGTTTGAAACCTGTATTACTTATTGTTTGAAACCTTTACTACTTATGGTTCGAAACCGTATAACTTGTGGTTCGAAACCTTATTACTGATGGTTTGAGAATTGCATTACATGTTTTACTCATAGTTCCAAAGCTTTATTATGTATGGTTGGAAAACGCATTATTACATTTCCTTGAATGTTTTTATTACTTTTAGTTTGAAAACCTGCTTTACCTAAGGTTGGAAAATCTGTATTAGTTGGAAGCCTAAAATAGATATTTCACAACCTCATTTTTACTTATGAAAAAGAAAAGAAATGGGGTAAATGTCAAGGAGACAACATCCCATATCCAGGTTAAAACGACACCAAAAAACAAAGCATCTAGGGGTCACCGTACGGTCTTCAACACAGTGAGGAACCTCACACCATATAGCAAGCCCTAAATGGCCCTACAAAGGTAAAAAAAATGAATATATCAATTAGTACTGAAATGAACATTTCACTGTCATTTCGACCTGTATGTAGCTGTTGCTGTTTAGTTGCTACGGGATACTACTTCAATGGTAGGGGAGGTTTAGCACCATGCGGAAAACCGGTTTAACCCACCGTTTCCTTTGAAATGCCTTAAGGTGTCTGCAGGGTATTAACTTCCTATTATAGAATTTTGTGAAATTTTCTGCGTAGAAACATAATTGTAGTATTGTTCAAAATATAAATAAAATTTGGGGGGTCACCGTGCATTTAAGCGCAAAATCTGAAATTGAAAATTTCAGGATTTAACATAGAAATGATAGGGAAAATGATTATATGAGAACGTAGTTTGAAAAATTTATTATAGAATTTTTTCATACTTTGCATGTGTTTAATTATCATTATGTAGTTTACATATAAAAAATAAAAATTAGGGGTCACCGTTAAAATAAGAGAGAAAAATTGCAAAATGTTAATTTCTCTACTGATATCTTTGTTAAATTATGTTATCAAATTATCTCCCTTGAAGAATTTCTGTGTTCTAGAAATCCAGCAACAGATTGAAAGCTCATGTATTTTAGCTCACGTTTTTGTAACGAAGATGTTATAAAAATGATTAGGAATATAAATTTTAAATACATATGAACTTTCTTTTCATTTTAAATAACTATTTTGTTAAATTTCTTAATGAATGAAACCTAAATGAACAATTATTAGACAAAAATGGCGGAATAATACCACTGAGACACCTTAACCAAGTCAGGATCTCTTGGACTTTGGCTCTTGACAATTCTATTTGGTAATTTTGTTATTATCTCCATGAACAAATGAGGGGATATGGAGTAAATGTACATGATACAAAATTATTTCTGGTTAGAAAACCTGTAGTATTTATGGTTTGAAACCTGTATTAATTGGGATTGAAAAAGCAATTGGCCTCTGAAGGACCCTAACAGAAGTAAATCTATCTATTAATGTATGTATGTTATTGTTGTATCATCGTTCGTATTATGTATTGTATATATGCCTTCAGCCCTTCGGGGCATAATTGTGCATTTATTTGAATAAAAAAAAAAAATAATTTTCAACACAATCTTTCATAATTTTTTTACAATAAACAGATGATAAAGGACGCGACTATTATGTCGTACCGTACGAAATAAACATGTATTACTTATATTTGTAAAACCTGTATTACCAACAGTNTTGATTATATCAAGGATTTAAAAATTATTATTTTTATTTATCAGAATATGGATAATACATCATATTGATAGGTCAGTGTGGCCATTTGGGGGATTTAAACGCCTGATATTTTGGCGGGAAACCGAACTTCTCTAGACTTTTCATTCACTTTGTATTAAGGTAGCCAACCTTTGAAATGCGATGAAGGCATATTAAGAATTTCATCAAATTTTGTCAGAAGTCTATTGAAGATGTATACTATCACATTTTGAAAAGAAAAAGTGTGTGTGTGGGGGGTGGTCAGTGTGCAAAATTTTCTAATGCATAATAATGGATAAAGTAAGAGAATTCCGAAAGTCAGAGACATTTTTAAAAACCTGAGGAGTGACCATCCTTAACGGAGATAGAAGATATTAAATATGTGGAAGGAAACGGATTTCTCTGGATTTATCCTTAATTTAACATTAGGTCATAAAAGTCTAGGAAATTATATCACGAATGTTATGACAAAATATCAGGGGTCCTCATATGCTCTATAAAAGACATTCGTGAAATCAAAAGTGGGGGTTGGTTTGTAAAATTCTTTCAGCCATTAAACTGGTGGAAACGACTGGAACTCCGAAATCTGTCAAGAGTACAAAAATGTCATGAATGAGCCATCTAAAAATTGTTTGGCCTTGCTTTTATCGAGTGAAGGCGGGGGTTATAACAGAATTACTGAACATTAGTGCCATTTTTGAACGGAATGGATTATTTATCCTTGTTTGACATTGATTACTTCATGTTGGAACAGTGATTACTGATTTTGTTGAAGGGATTTTATTTTTTGAAGTGTTGTTAAGAGCCGCACGTTTCTCTTGAAATAGATAAAATGCAACGTGCCAGCCAAATTCTAATCCGTCTTCCTCGTGAAGTAGTATTTCATTAATTGGGTTCGCATTATTGATCCTTAGGTTTGGTTTCCTTGTCGTAATTGGTTCTGTGTTTCTGATGTTGTAATTGTCTTTGGAATAAACAGCTCGGTTTTCACTAACAATATCTGTAGTTTTAGTGCAATATCCCAGTCCTTGTAATATCCCATAAATTCTATAGGGATATAGATTATTGATACAATATTTAACACATCTTCGTTAGCCAAGGGTTACTATCCGCTCCTCTAAAGGAAAGGAGCGAATCGTAGCCATTGGCTAGCGAAGATGTATCTAGGGGAGCGTCAACAATTGCACAAGTTTTTCATAGGTTGAATAGAGTCATTTGATCTTTATAGAATTGTGTCAAAATTGGACAGAAGCTAGATAATGGTCAGAAATTTACCTCTAGCTAAAAAAAATTGGAAATTTTTTTTTGTTTTTCCGTATTTTTTCCGTATTTGGACTTAGATTTTTTAAATGTTAACCCACAGATTAAAGTTTTTTAGATGGTGAACTTATTAAATCTTATTGGAATATCATAAAAACTGATCAGAAGCTAGAAAATGTTCTGAAAATTACCTCCAGATGAAAATTTTGAAATTTATTTTTTTCATTTTTCCGTATTTGGACTTGAATGTTGACCCACAGATTAAAGTTTTTTAGAAGTTGAATAAAGTAATTAAATCTTATTGGAATTTATTGAAAAGAGGTCAAAACTTAGATGATGGTCAGAAAATTATCTCCAGCTGAAAAAATTGGAAATTTTTGGGTTTTTTTTTCCATATTTTTTGCATATTTGGACTTAGATTTTTGATTAAAATTTCAATGTTAATCTACAAATAAGAGTTCTTAAGAAAGTGAACTAAGTGTTTGTGTCTTAACAGAATTTCATTAAAATTGGAAATTGCTGCATGCAGTGTGCAGATATGGAACAAGCGGTTGGAATTTTCATTGTGGTTCCAACTTCGGTAAATTTCCTGAAAATATCAAACATCGATAATTTTTGAAATGTTTGCATATAATTTTGAAAATAAGGCAATTCTTTGATGCCAAGCATAATTTTGAACGCATAAGAAATAAAAAACAGGGTTCCAACATTGGTAAATGTTTTGGAAATGTCCTAGACATGCAATTTTTTTGAAATTCTTCCTAGCAACCATGGTTTTTGAGTGAATTTGAAATAAACAAACATTTTTATGAATTGCAAAAATTTTTGATTCCAATTTTTGGTAAATTTCCTGGAACTCTCATAGACCAATTAATTTTTTCATTGTACCTAGCAACCATACTTTTTTTTAATATATTGATGAAAACAGTAATTTTCAATAATGGAATTGCAAAAATATTTGATTCCAATTTTGGTAAATTTCTTGAAACTCTTCAAGACATGCATTTTTTTGAAATTTTTCTTAGCAACCATGGTTTTTGAGTGATTTTGAAATAAACATTTAAATGAATGAAATTGCAAAAATTTGTTATTCCAATATTTGGTAAATTTCCTGGAACTCAATCTTAGACCTATTAATTTTTGGAATTCTACCTAGCAACCATACTTTTTAAAAACATATTGACGAAAACAATAATTATCAATAATGGAATTGCAAAAATATTTGATTCCAATTTTGGTTAATTTCCTGAAACTCTGTAAGATCTGTTATTTTTGGAATTTTGCCTAGCAACCACACCATTTTAAATACATTTTGGTGAAAACAGTCATTTTCAATACCTAAATTGCAAAAATATTTGATTCCAATTTTGGTAAATTCCTGAAACTCTTAAACACAAGTTCTTTTTTGGAATACAGAAAGTATATAAACGCTAGTATTGTCCTGATTATAATGATACCTTACTTTTTTCCTTTATAGCGACATTCTTGTATTTTATTGTTTTCTTTTTGTGACTGATTTTCTGCATATCATTAAAGGTTTTCAAAAACTTAAATTCATAAATTCTTACTGCATGTTAAATTTTAAATTAACACAAATTCTATAATAGTTTCACTTGAAATTTGAATATCTAGGACAGTGATAACTGAGAGCACTGTTGGAGGTGTCTAGAATTGATTCTATAACACTTGTACAACCAATTTGAAGTGACAAGGAATTTCAACAATCTTAATTGGAAAAACTGTTTATTTGCAACAATTGTTTTTTAGTTTTTGTTCTTGGAGTGAAAAAGGAAAGATGCATAAAAGATATTTGCAAAATGAAAACAACTCCTCAGCCAAGAATTACTGTTGACCAGCTTATTTTTGCGAATTCCTTATTCGCGTTATATCCTCGTAGTGAACTAGGTTGCAAGTAATTTTCGCGATTTTCTATTTCTTTTAATGCATTACTACTCGCAAAGATTTATTTTCGCTATAGCTCACGAAAATTAGTTTGATTTACAGCAGCCCATACTCTTACAAAAATGTTTGGTATTAAGTATATACCACCACTGGCGCAGTTGCCTGCTGTGTAGTTAACACATACAAAGCGATAACAGCAATATTCAAAACTTGCTTGTCATAGTGCAGATAACATTTGAGTTCTAAGCCTGTCATTCCATATAGGAAATCTAGTTGGATATGAAAATAGCATGAATGACCCCTCAAATATGTTTGTTTTATTTCACCTAGTACTTTTTGAATATTTTACTGTAAGTTTTTGTTTATGCCTTCATGCCGTACGAGATCTTCCGCTGCACATAATATTCAGTTGTCTCGAGATTTCTCAATCTTACACTTTCACCGATATTAGATTCTAAAGTTTTCCACGTGAGAAAATATGATCTTAATGAAATCATGTTATGGGTTGTGAAAACATTACCGACGGTAACTTAAGTCTGGCGGCACAAAAATTGTATTTTTGCTTATAATTGTGAGAAAAATTATCAAAGATCGTTGAAAATGACAGATTTAGAAATATAAGATTTCTTTGGTTCTCTGAATCAGCAAGCCTGGTCATGTAGAGATGTCATGTTTCCTACTGAAATCTTAACAGGAAATCTTGTATTTTCAACCATGTTGATTTTTTAATATGCTTTTATCCACCATCTGCTGCAAACTACATTCCTTTTCGATGATTGATTTTCTGTAAACATTTGCATGTTTTAACAGCTTACAGTGTTTTAAATTCTGACTGCATATCAAATCTTAAAATCAACACATAAGTATTAGTTGTATGCAGAACAATTTCAAATTTGAATATCTAATGCAGTCGTGATTAAGATCACTGTTGGATTTATACTGAAGTTACAACCAATTTGAACTGACATGAAATAAAACCAAATTATAAAGGCGTTGTTGCTAGCAAAACCCAAGCCATAATTAGTCATTGAGAGTTTCAGAAAATTAAAGCGAAATTGAATTGAAAATTGTTTTTATTCTATAACAGATAATGATTTTTTGCATCCAAATCTAAGTGGTTTCCACGTAAAATACCAAAATATAAGTGGTCTTTGAGATTTTCGGGAAATTTTTTATCAAAGTTGGAATCAAATATTTTTGAATTTCATTCACTGAGTGAAAATGTTTCCTCTTACTGAATGAAGTTGTAAAAGGATTGTTGCAGATTGAATTCCAAAAAGTAGTCTAATTTATCAAACTTTAAATTTTAAAAGTTTACCGCTTCTTATCAAAAATACCATCTTGCAGAATGGTTTACAAAAAAACCTAAATAAATAAAACCAAACCTATACAAAATATGATGTACATATCAAAATATAAAACAAAAGTGATTTAGGCATTGAGGATATTCGTGATGGTTTGGAACTTTCCCTTTCGTAGCAGCAATGTAATGACAAGGGCTTTATTTTCGCGGTACTAAATTTTCGCGGTTTTCAGTATTAGATTTATTAGAGGATATTTATATTCGCGGATTTTTAGGTAAAGTCATTATGTTCATGTATATATATTCTGATTTACAGTGAAATATTCGCTGATGTCAACTTTTGCGCTTATATCGTTTAAACACGATTAGCGCGAAAATTAATACCCCGCGAAATATAAGTCATACAGTACCTACCTCTCTGGCGTGTGGATAACAAAATACAGAAGTTACTGTAAATTTAGTTCCTGCATATGGCCATTTCAACAACTTATGTGTCTACAGTGCAGATCAAATCAAAACATTTGGAAGGCCATAAACCAAAAAGTTGTATAATCTGACAGAGAGCAAATATGTTTTCCCTTGTGTATAAAACGTAATCTTATAACTCTTATATCAAATGTTAACTTCTCAATATTTTTTTCGCAATTTTCTTTCTTTTTATAGACATATCACAAGAAACTACAGCATACATATACAAACTTTATAGAGCTTACAGTTCATACAGTGACTTTGTGAAAATAGTAAAAGAACTATCAGAGAAACTGCAAGGTCAAGGATATGTTCAATCTTTGTTATTTTCTTCCTTTAAGAAATTCTATATGTCCATCATCACGAAACCATAGATAAATGTGGAATAATAGTTTCACAAATGAAAACAGACATTTTCAGCTAGATTCACACGTCTTCCCGGATTTGTCATTACCGTTTTGACTTTACACTGGATTGACCCATTGAAAGTATGACGGGTGCTGTTTACAGAGAAGCTTACCAGCCACAGAACCTGCTATCAATCTGTTTTTCTTTGGAGTTAATGCTATTAGTGCTCTATATTTTGTGAGTTTGTATTGTCTCAAGTCTCCCGTCTTTTTGGGTTTCTCGGTTTTGCCTTGTCTCTTGACTTTGATTTATGCAAACTTGTGCTTTGTCTTGCCTTCATACACTGTAGTATATACAGATAACGTAGTGACTTCAAATATAACGGCTATGTGTGTTGGCAGAAAACAGTCTCTGTTTCGAAGCACCTTACAAATAAATCACTTTAAACGTATTCTTTTTAAATAATCGTGAAAACGCATTAGGAAACAAATCTCTGTATATGTAGCTGATTCATGTTCTAAGGGACGTG
>MJUU01063715.1:443-23971 GCA_002080025.1 Modiolus philippinarum | reverse complement strand
GACAGAACTACCGAACTTAAAACGGAATATATACATATATTATGTAGTATCATAAAAACATAGGCTGTCAATAAACTGCCGATACAACGGCATGATCACTTACACCGAAAGGAAATATCATAGAAAGTTTAAGAGGTAATCTTCCGTCATCATGCACACAATGCAACTCCATAGAGGTCTCTGGCTAAATCTGTGAGTGCTTTAACTTCACGTACCTTATCAGACATGTTAATTGACCTGGGCAATCGAGTTACAAATACATTGTAATCAATACTTAAGTTTCAGGCAGAATTTAGGCAAAACTTTACAAAATTACAAATAGGCTGTTACTCTTGAAAATATTGTACTGGGACATGATCGTGATGAAGACGAAGCAAACCGAAAAATTATACTATGAACCCCTACAAACAGGAGTGCCATAAGGTTTTCCGGAATGGTAAGCATATCCTGCTTCACACGCGAAACACAGAAATTGAACTGTTCCCTGTAATGTTAAATTCGGTATGCGTCAATTCTGTTATAATTTAATCCTAATAATGTAAGATCTCATTATCGATAGGCTTATCCGCGTTTTGAAACTTTGTTAATGCTCTCTGGAAGATTATTGATCATTATTAATAATATCGAAAGATAATTAAAATGTTCAATTTTACAATTAAATATCCATAAGTACAAACCGGTTGTGTATTCATATAATGATATCGAACCCGATATAAAGCATGATCAATGTAGTTTTCTGTCAAAAAAGTATCTTGAAATTAGTCATATTCAAGTTATACAAACATTTCAATACTTGTGTTGGAAATGGTTCGTTTTAAATGATAAAAATAGAATGAATATTGTTTCCTTTTTTTTGTTTTGTTTTTGTTTTTGTTTTTGTTTTTTTTTTTGCTTGTTTGTTTGATTTTTTTTACATCAAACCATTTTGCATGAATGATGCTAATTAACAACAACGTGTCACAAAGTTTTTGATTAGGATGTTAATTGGTATCCATAAAACTACGTTTGTGATATTTTTGATAGGTATAATACATCCACATAACAACATTTCGAACAACCGATCAAGTTCTTATAAAAAGGTCGTACCTCTCGGACAAGGGTTTGTACACGTTATTGGAGAAATTTATTTATATATTTTGATTTACATGATTGATTAAATTTTGCTCCTATTATGCACTTGGCTGCAGATGAGTTGTTTAAAAATAACAAGGACGTACAGTTTATTTATCTAAATATACGTTGTAAATGAATTATCATATATGGAACACAAATTTGACTAATTTATTCGGAGACGTATCTCTGATTTATCCGATTCTCAAACAATACACAGAAAGAACAGCTAATTTACAACATCAGAAACATTTCTTACCGGATAATTTGATTCTGACCACACCATATATGTAATTCCGGCCACGGCTTTGATTTTTTGTTTTGATATCAAGAAAATTACATATGCCATATCATTCTATTTATTAATCAACTGTCTTTAAAAATCAATCACAGAAATTCAAAAGGGTTATCCAAGGATCATGCAATACACAATGAAAGTTGAAAATCTAGTACATGTGTTTTGTAACTGCCTAATTCCACCATACAAGATATATTTAGGTCACGGTTTTGACCCTTTGCCTAAGTGAAAAACGATTCAGTTTATGCGTTTTTATATATAATAAATTATCTTTTGATATCAATAAGAACAAATTGATCGGCTAATATAGTTTTATTCAATACACACTCAAAGTTATAAATTTCAAAGTTTTCAGACAACAATAGCAGTCTTTCCCGGCCACTTTTTCTACCTCTAAGTAAAACAAACAAAATCATTTAAGCCATTTTATTTGTAAATAAATCATTTTTAAAAATCACTAAAAAAATTCTGATTAAGTCCTATAGATTTCGAAAATTAAAGTTTTAAGTCCTAATTTCACATTTTTTTCCGGCAATCGTGATGTCTTTAAAATTAATTTCATAAAGTAATGTATCATCTTATACATCTTCTATTAGCTTTTAAAATATTCGTGAATAATTTCTCTATATGTTAATGCATTCAAAAGTTATGAAGGACAAGGCATGCATTTCAAGACTTTCCGGTTTTTCAAACATTAAATATGTTTGTAAATGGAACGAACCTATAACTATGTACTCGGCGATCAATGATCACAAGTTTGAGATCAAGGATGACAGCTTTGCGATCAAGGATCATATGAGTTTGCGATCAAGGATCACAATCTTGCAATCAAGGATCACAATGATCGCACTGTTGTGATCAAGGATCGCACCATGTGATCACTGATCATAACTTTTGGGATCAATGATTGAAAATTGTTTTGTGATCATTGATCGCATACTAGTATACCCGTATGATCATTGATCGCAAGCAAGAACAATCCTTGATTGCAATCATTGACTGCTACAGGATCACAAAATGATCACTTCGGGATCACAAAAACGGCAATCTTGAATTTTCCCTGTACTGTATATGTTTACTCAAACTGCGATAATTTTAATGAAGTATATAAAATAACAAAATAATATATGTGATTCGGTAATCTTCACAGGGATACTGATGTATAATTCCTGTCTGTTTTTATATCCACTGAGCCGTGAGTCGAAGGAGATATAGAGCACTGACAGGAAATGTGAACCAGTATTCTGTGTGAAGCCCGAATAACTAATTTTATTTTTCTTTTGAAGGCGTAAAAAAAATCGTGATTTTGCTATCACGGGATACGGTTTCTTATCCACCGTCAAACTAACCAAACAAATTCCAGGATTTAACTTGATATTTTGCTTCAGCAAAATTTATAGATATCCCGTTTATAGTGTGAGTTTCTGCAGAAGGTCATTTTGACAACTTATGTCTCTTCAGTGCATATAGAAACTGAGCATTGGAAGACCTAAAAACTCAAAAATATATACTAGATTTAAAAGATACTCTCAATCCCTATACTGATAAAAAGAGAACAAATAAAGGCAAAAAACCGTAACAACAAATTAGATAAGGACAGACATTTGCGTGAGGAAAATGCATTAAATTTTAAGATTGTTACTTTTCGAATAACCGATTTCGAGTCATCGCCGAAGTATTTGACTGATAGTGTTGTCCACTTCAACTTAAAGTCTTAGACAGTAGCATCGACAGAGTTTTAATAAAAGGACCGAGATTTATGTACATTCAAGATTCTGCAAATGGCCATTGCGACAACTTATGTCTGTTCCATGCAGATAGAATTAATCATAAGAAGACCTCAAATGTCACAATGTATTATGACCCAAAGGTCAAAATGTAAGAGCACACAAACCACAACACACAAAAAATTGAAATAAATTATTTGCTGGTAATTAACATAGAGATAAACCGATTGGCAACTTTTGTGCAAAATGCGATACAAGAAAAGTCAATTTTACCGCAAGCAATGCAAGTGGCATCTTTCGAGGCATATACATTTGCAAAGTGAAATCCTTTGGCACATTCTCTCTTTGAATGTTTTTTTTTAGATGTTTGCTGTAATTATTCTCTTTAACTTCATCCATCGGACGGTAACAGTTTAGTTAGCAACTCATATCGACTTCAATTTTTTCAATAGCAATGAAAGCAATGGTGACTTCAAGGTGACAATAAAAGCGTTGTTCTATTGCTTTGTTATACCTTGTAGTTGTAGAGGCTTTGTCTCATGTGCATTTACTCCACATGCTTTGAATTCTTATTCTAATCAATCATTTCTCCTCTTTTATATTATTTTTTTACCAAAACATAATGAATATAGCCGAAATAATAATCATTTAATGTAAAACATTTCTCAATCAGTGAACCGAATATTTATTTATACATATATGTATACATAATCCCCGTCTTTAAATATTGTTCAGCAAAATAATGTAACGTGTAATAGACCCTTTGAAACACAACCTTATTCGTGTATGTGATGCAATGGGGAGTTGAAAACAAATAAACCACATGAATAATGGAAAATAAGAAAATTTTGCAATAAGAGTTGGAACATATAAAAACTTCTTTTCGTGGAGTGGGAAAAATTAATTGCAGGAAAGTAAGTTGTTTATAATATATTTATTACCAAAATTACAAAACATATGAATAACAATAAATAAAAATGAATGGATTTTGATGATGAACTGTTCCTTGGAACGATGTTTTTTGCTGCTAGTAATTAATAACCTGTAAAAAGAAAAACATTTCAGTTATTATATAATATCAGTATATAAATGATGTCAATAATGATGGAAAAAGATGTATGAATTTAGACACCAAGGTGAAGCATACAGTCACAATAAGTTGCAAAAATGTTATGCATGAAAGTACTTCTTCGAAAATATTTTGGATTATATTGTCCTTTCGAAATTTTTTAGTTTACTTTTCAGAATGCTTCTGATAAAAACGCTTGACGTTGTTGCCATTGACCCTTAACATTTAATAAAAGACAGGTGTTCTTCTTTTTGTTCTTAATCCTGTTTACAAACAAACCCTAGGCTATCATTTTGATTAGAATTCTGCAGATGGTCCTGTCTATAATTTATGCCCTTTTACTGCGTTAGAACATCAATTATATAGGAGAACAAATTTCAAAACATATATGATTTCCCAACGATTAATAATTTGAAATTACTGTAAATTTACTGGGCATATGTAAAAACACCTTCGGTGAGATTATATTTGAAAATACAGTATGAGAGCTGATATCTAATAATTATCATGAATATTTCATCAGTTTATTTAATACTTTTTGTGCCAATTACTATATATATAAATTAAAAATGATTATACCATATCGGCTCCATCCACCAGTAGATCTCCATCCAGAATTAGATCTCCATCCAGATCCTAATCCAAAGTTTGAACCTAAGCCTCCAAATCTATTAAATGCACCACCAATATGTCCTCCAAAACTGCCTCCATGGGAACCATATCCAACAGCTGCTCTTTTGCCTCCTAAGGTAAATTAAAGTTGATCTTGAAAATTTTACAGAATCAAACTATCACAACTTTCACAAGACTTCTGAAATAATATTAGTCGTAATTCTTTATGAATTCTTTAAAGTATTCGATAAGATTTAATTATAAGAGTTTTTTGTCTAGATGGCTACACAAAAAGTTGCCAAATAACTGTTTGTAATCATTTGAACTGACAATTTATATTTTTAATGAGTAATTATGGTTTTTCTGTTACATACTGTAGCTTCCATGGTGTCTAGTGTTCCACCCACCAGTACTCAAGCCTCCCCATCCTCTGGACCCCCACGTATTCCACATATTACCTCTGGGGAATCCACTGCTGTAACTGTTATATCCTAGGCCAGATACTACCGACAGCATGACAACCAGAACGCTTATTATAGGTAAAGTGTTCATAATGCTAAAAACGAAAAAACACTAATATTTTTAGATCTATATGATGAATAAAAGGATATGGAGTAAATGCACATGAGACAAAGTCTCTACAAATGCATGGTAAAAAACAAGCAAAGGAACAACGCTTTGATTGTTGTTCTTCATTTCTTTTATAAATCATAATCTATTATCGTCACGTAGTACTATAAAATCAGGAGATAAATTGTAGTTTTTTTTGTATTTTATTTACTACAAAAAAATTCTCGATATCTATTACAAGGTTATATCTCTATATTAAGCAACGGAACGGTTTAAATAATAATTACGGATCGTTGCAAATGAAGATGGACATCATTCAATAGCTCGAAAGTTATTACTAGATTGATATTAATCTATATTGACATTGCACACATCTTTTCACTCACAGAGAGACATTTGCCACATCTGGAGAAGGCCATGATTACCCAGGAGCATATAACAAAATACCGAAGTTACTGTGAATTTGATTTCTGCATATGCACATTTCGACAACTTGTGTCTCTTCAGTAAGATAAAATCTAAATGTTTGATAGACCCTTTTCAGGGCTCACACTTTAAAAGCTTTATTATTATTTGTTATGTTCTGCTTGTTTCGTCATCATCGTTTATGTTGTCTCTTTCCTTGAGATCCTGATACTTCCATTTATCCTGCAATGGCTGTATTTACTAGACGAATATGACCCTACGAATATTTTTTTTCGTATTCGTAGGGTAGACTGGTACATGTAACCGGTCCGCGATTTTGAACGGAGAAAAGACAAGCGACTGGTTTAAAGCCTCGAATACTTTGACGTCACAGTGTAAATTCTCTTATGACGTCAGGGATTATACCAAAATGGCCGAAGTTGTTTACTGTCTTCCTGGTCCCGCTTCACAAAGAAAATGCATTTTTAAATGGGGTTTAAATGATTGCAGGATAAAAACAATATACGTACATTGTCGGAAATATAAAATTTATTTGTACTCGCTGCGAAACAGGCGAGAAATGCTCGGTAAACCTCGCATTTCTACCTGTTTCTAAAGCTCGTCAAATAAATTTTATATTTTCCGACAATGTACATATATTGTATATGTATTCTGAATTTGATTTGGCTTCAGAATTCATATGGAGATTTATTCATTTTAGCATGTAACCATACAGAAAGGAAATAGTATAAAATATTAATTAAAAAACCTTGAATACTTGATACAATTAGGCGTCAGATGGCGAATGAAAAGATATGGAGTAAATGCACATGAGACAAAGTCTCTACAAATACATGGTAAAAACAAGCAAAGGAACAACGCTTTTATTGTTGTTCTTCATCTTGAGGTCAGCATGAGGCCTTCAACAATGAGCTATGCTCATACCTCGTAGGAAGTTCAAGACGGCCCCTAGCACCGGTTTGAGCGGAATTCTTTGCTAATTGTCGAGCAACGCTACATCCATGTCTTCGTTGGTCATGGGTGCGGAATTGTCAACAAACATTAATTAAACTGGCAAAGTGTTCTTACAATCACTGTCATCATTTGCCCGACAAAAACACTAGTGTCTTAAGCTAGTGGACGACTACACCATATAGACAATCACAAGGCACTCATCAAGTCGAATGTAAGAAAACTTGGCGTTATAAAATAGTGAGATGTGGGCACTATAAACAGGTGGTCAGAATAACATTTCGAAATTACAAAAATAAATGCAAAAATTTGAAAGTATGAATAGTATATCCATATGAGAAATTCTCTCAAGTACACCATAACTAAAATATATAGAGAGAATACATCTCTCGCACGGGGAATTTTTTAAAGACTCCACACTGCAGGAGAGACAAACTCCAGTCGTAAATGGTGAATGAAAAGATATCTATTTTCAATTTTGAAATATTCAGGTATGCTGGCAACATTCTGCTACCACTTTTTGCAACCATTTTAAGACTCAGAGACTTACAGATGGAAGGTTTACCATGATTATAATTAATTAGGTATTGAGTACAATCAACTATCCACATTAATTGTAATATGGACTAGACATGGACTAGACTAATATCTCCTTGGCATTTACCCCATTTCCTCCCTTTTCATAGTTATTTAATGGTTTACAAGCACCAACTGTGACAAAACAAAATAAAAGCTTTTTTAAGAACTATTTTTGTCAAATGAACATAAACAGTAAAACTTTGATGTGATCCTGCTGCACATTCAAAGTAAAACTAAGTCATTGCAAACAATAATACGACTGTATATTGATGCACTTAGCATGTCAAAGATAAAACGATTATAACACAATAAATAAACAGTTGATAATTTAGGGTATATGTTCCTTTGGACGGTATTCATACCTTCATTCTGGATTGCTACATTCCGGAAAATTTATGTGATAATTAAAAGTACTATCATACAACTATATCATTCACTATAGAACTTCAGAACTTACTTTTCGCTTTGAATATCCGCAGTAGTAACTAATTCTGGGTGTTTTGTGAATGGATTCTAAATGTGTTCTTTTTTATACTAAATTTTACGAGGAAAGGCCATTCAACCTTAAAACACAAAATGGCATATATTGGTTGCTGTGGTTTATGACGAAACATACTGTACACACTATTACCATATGTAAAAATATTACTATTTATCTACAAAGGTCACCATTTCTCATAGACGTACAAAAACAATAAAATCTGTCAAATAACACCATACATGCAAACTATTAATGTTACTAAGTGGTAATCAATTATAAAAAGAATATATCATACGGTTAAATCAATATATTCGGGAAATTTAGAGGAAAAATAACAAAGTAATCATTATTGATAATTCTGGGAGGGTACAGCATAGATTGATAATGTCAATGAACCTTTAATGTACCAAAACACGATAAATGATTTTTGAAAAACAAAAGAAGAAACGCGTTTAATTTTCTACTACAATTCTCACAAAAGACCTTACTGACAGCATTTGAATTTTATACAGGGTATTAGCCTTGTGGAGCATTTGAAGGCCTTGCAGAACTTGAAAGAAACTAATGAAGCCTAATATTTTCAGCACAAAAATTGCAGTACTATTGAAGCTGTTGATTTGTTCAGTAAAGACTATTTCTAAATTTGGAGCTTTATAGTTTCATAAAGCTTATGATACGATACGATATAAAAATAATCTTATTGGCTAGAAAAAACTCTTTTAAGCAAGATTGATATGAACAAATAAAGGGATATGGAGTAAATGTGCATGGGACAGAATCCCTATAAATACATCGTAAGATTAAGCTAGTGGAATAACGCTTTCAATAACCATGATGCTTTCAACAAAGAGCAAACACTCTAACCTCATAGTAAGTTCAAGACGGCCCCAAGCATCGGTACTTCCCAAGCGATAAAAAACGTCACATGCATGTTTCCCCCCTGTCATGGATGCGGGGTCGTCAACAAGCACAGCACATTGGGTAAAGAACTCACAGAAAATACTGTCATCTGTTGCCCGACAAAGGGACCAATGTATTATAAAAATACATGCATGGAGAAAAGTACAACGTGTACCGGGTATCTGTTGCAAGGCTTTTATTTTCGCATTTTTCAGAACATTAAAAATGTATATAATCTTACTCTACGAATAATGCCGCTACTGTCGAGCGTGTAGTTTGTACAGTGATTTTTTGAACACTGTCCCAAAAACTGCTTAGTCAGGGATTTGTTCAACCTATGTTAATTTCATCCCTCAAGAAATTCTATGGCCGTCACCATAACATCATTGATAGATATGACGTGTCAGTATCCCACATGAAAGTGGACATTTTCAGCTACACTCACGTCTTTCCGGAATAGACTACCGACTTTGACATTTTCCCGGATTGAATCACTCACAGTGTGACGGGTGCTGTTAACAGAGCAGGACATGCTTACCCTTCTGGAGTACCTGATGTCACTTTCAGTTTTACTGGAGTTCACACTGTGAGTGCCTTTGTTTTGAATGTTGTAATTTCTGTTTCTGTGCTTTGTATCTGTCTAACGTCATTGTTTTCTGTGTTCTCGTTTTGGCCGTGTCTTTGGACTTCGATTTTTGTAAATTTCACTCCTTTGTCCCTTCGGTATTCTACTGCCGTTGTGTTACAACATATTTTTTATTATATTCGTTCTTTACAAAATTTGCCGATTGATCTAAAGTCTGTACACTTCCTATAGATAATGGAAATCTTACCATTTTAGCTTTATTTTTACACTGATCTGTATCATATTTGTTATGTAAATCAGAAATAATCAAACATAATTGAAAAAACGTTTATTTCATGCGCAAACTTCTGCCGTCATGTGCATTTTCACAGGTGAAAATTTCTAAGTGATGGATTGTCCTATTTTAAGGGCGACCAAGTACCTAGATGACCCGAGTTGACCTACCTAATAATAACACGGTATACTCGTTTGGGGTTAACATTGTAATCCACGGACTTTTTGTTTGTAAACACCGTATATAAATTAGCAGTACGTAAACAAATTTCTGTCAAATATTTCTTTTGCGTTAAATGCATGCATGTTCCAATTACATGTTGTATTTTGTTGAATTATTTCGTTTACGGGTATGTTTTTTCTTGAATGAAAAGGGGGATCTAAGCACATGGTAAAAGTCAAAGTGAGACTTGTTTGTCATCTGACTTCAGGTAATACCTGCCAATACCTATTTCAGAATGGTCCAGTCTTGTGCGCCGAAAATATTATCTCTTTAAAAGCATGAAACATTTTTAAAAAGTATTTATTCTTTCCATATATATTGGAAATCATCAAATTAAAAGTGGTTCCAGCAGTGTACAATATTTTTACACAACCATATATTATTTAATACCGAATTATGCATTATTATCACCAG
The DNA here is from genome assembly GCA_002080025.1 of Modiolus philippinarum. NCBI lineage: Eukaryota > Metazoa > Mollusca > Bivalvia > Mytilida > Modiolidae > Modiolus > Modiolus philippinarum. The sequence continues at coordinate 13,752 of MJUU01063715.1, read as the reverse complement.
AAGAGAATTTCCATTATCTAAAGGAGGTGAAACAGACTTTAGTTTGATTTTATCTTCACTGAAGAGATACAAGTTGTAGAAAGAAATGAGCTTCTGTAAAACAACAAAGTCCGCCAAAGGTTAAGCATTACTAACTTTTAAATTTTCACCAAGAAAATATATTGAAGGCTATAGGTATACATTTTTGCATGATGATAAGCCTGAACATGAAGCATGTAATTGTACTTTATAGCTTTTGAATACATAATCTAAAATTCGAATTCTGCTACCAATGATAGAGGCTTTCCATCAGTATGAGATTACCCGTTTCAACAATAACTACAACATGGAACATTGTGAGTTCAAATTTGTTATAATCTTATTTTTATTGGGTAAATGTGGTACAACATTTAATAGTTGCTTATTTAAGGCTTTTATAGATTCACAAACGGATTTAGAACTCGTCCAAATTTTACCAAAATAAAATTAAGAGCTTACATAGAAATTGAAAAAAAAATTGTTCCTGAAGTTTCCAAGTTCCCTGAAAGTGTTTAAAATCGACTAAACGGACAATTTTTAACCAAAACCTACACATCGGGACAGTAATGCCTCGAAAAATGATTTTCGTATAATTAAATTCTTTGAAAAAATTACCAAATTTTACGGAATACAAGCCAAATCTAAATAGTCAAAGAAAGAAACATTCTTCACCGAAAAAGATTATTGGAACATTTTGATCTGATACATCAATGTTTCTGTACCAAAAACGGAGAACGCAGGTAATCCTATCTGTTAACAGGAAAAGATAAAACATATTTTGTATAGAACCACACTGAGTCAAACAAGAAATACAGTGAAAATGACGTGATTAAGATGCTTGAATTTTTGATCGACAACATTTTTGTTGAATGTGGAGGCCGTGTTTTTCAACAGACAATAGGGATTCTTATGGGAACAAATTGTGCGCCACTTTTAGCTGACCTTTTCCTTTTTCGTATGAAGCAAAGTTTTTGCAAGGGCTGATACAACAAAAACAAAAACAACTAGCCCAGACTTTTAATTTCAGCTTCAGATATACAGACGATGTACTTTCTCTTAATAACCCAAGATTTAAAGAATATTTACATCGTATCTACCCCAATGAACTTGAAATTAAAAAGACAACCGATACACCCGATTCTGCTTCATACCTTGACCTTTTGTTATACATTGACGAACATGGACGTCTGAAATCTAGATTATATGACAAACGTGATGATTTTGACTTTCCAATTGTGAACTTTCCCTTTCTCTGCAGCAATATACTTGCATCCCCAGCATATGGAGTATATATTTCACAATTAATTCGTTACTGTAGAGCGTGCAGTACATACAGTGACTTTGTGGAAAGAGCAAAAGCACTGTCACAAAAACTGCTGAGTCAGGGATATGTTCAGCCTTTGTTACTTTCGTCCCTTTAGAAATTCTATGGCCGTCATCACGACATCATAGATAGATATGAAATGTCAGTGTCACAAATAAAAACTGACATTTTCAGCTAGATTCGCGTTTTCCCTGATTTGACATTACCGGTTTTGACTTTACCCTGGGTTGACCCACTGACAGTGTGACCGGTGCTGTGCACAGAGCAGGACATACTTACCCTTCCGGGGCACTTGATGTCACTCTTGTCTATTGAGAGTTCACACTGTTAGTGCTTTAGTTTTTTGTGTTGTATATGTAATGTTCGTGTGTTTTGTGGGCATGTGGTGTCTTTCGTCTTCCGTCTTCTGGTGTTCTTGCTTTTGTTTTGTCTCTGGACTTTGATTTGTGTAATCTTGTGCTTTGTTCCTTCGGTATTCTACTGCCGTTGTTTTTGACAGTCTTTGAACATAATAAAGCCTTACTTGTATTAAAACAGACAGGTATAGTGGCGTTTTACTGAAATAACAACAAAAACTCAGATAGCAAAATTTTAAAGATTGGCAAAAATCTTGTTCGAAAATTCAAATTCATGCCCGTCTATAAAATGGCCTTAACATTGACAGAACCCTATATTTTTGGCAAACTTTAACACTGATTTTTTTTAAGTGCATATTTTTTGGTTAAAATAATTTGATGATTTCCCATGTATTCAAACTGTCACCTTAAACACACATAGGAATGATGTTATTTGTTGTATCTGCAATAACAGCAATGTTCGTCAATCCGAATTCATTCACTGAAATGAAACACTTATCTATTTTCTGGTCAAAACTACCACATTTGTCGCTAAATTCGGTTGTGCATAATTTTACAATTTTTCAGATATAGTAAAAAAATTAAGCATGGTGGTCAATAATTTGCGAAAAGGTCAACAAACAAGTTTAACAAGTTTCTTTCTCCAGCATCTAAGTCGTATCATTCAAAGCATTAATTTGATCTGTTCCATATTTTTTACAACATAAAGAATGACATCGTATAACTTCAGAGGGATGTTTTTTCTCCTTTTACAATCGACGTACATGGTATTGATTGGTGGAAAAAGATTTTGCTGTTTAGATATGGATCAAAAGTATAATCCACAAATATGAGACAATATGTTCTACTAACGAAATCACGTTAAAGTACATATAATGAATATGGAATATAGGTCATTGACTTTATCGCGGCAAGTTTCAAGTGAGCCCTTTAGGTTGAGTTTAATGCGTAACTCCGTAAAAAAGTCCGTATCAAAAACAAAATGTCCTATATTTCTTTTATCGGTAATTCACAAAATAATAAAATAATAAATAGAACTCTATAATAAATTGAAATAATCTGAAATTTCTATTTCACCACGATTAATCCATTTCCTATTTAGATCCTATTGGTTATTTGTTCTCTATCAGCTTTAACACATATTTTGGTTCATGGATTTCCAAATAATTTGATTTGATCTGCACTGATGAGACATAAGATGCGCATATGTAGAACCTGAATTCACAGTAACCTCGGTATTTTGTTATTTGTTAATGCAATTATTTATATGCATTCTTCATTCGATGTATTACCCATATGAACACGACAAATAATATCAAAACATGAGGTCAGCATAGCAACCCACAAGTGACGTCTTCACAGTGACCCGATAATTTCTGACTGTGTCCAGTTTGGTGATACTGAGAATATCAGTCTAAATTCATACAACTACTTTAGTAAGATGATGTGTTTCCTAAGATAAAGGATCTAATTAGATAGCAAAATACATAATTAAATGAACAGTCCTAGAAAGTTTGAATTTATTTGCACAAAACTCTTACTTTTGTTTGTTATTAATATGGCAAAGAATTTTCTGATTCAAACTGTAATATTTCGTGAATTGGGTAACTTCTGTGGAGCTCTAAATTCTCACTTCAGTTATATAATGTTAGATCGAGATTATGAGTAACGAAGGATAGATAAGTTATCAATATGATGAAATATAAGATAAAAGGACAATAAATATAGCAAAGATAACATGAAACACTTACAATGGGCTGACATTTTCAATCAAGTTCTCCTTGTTCCTTCAGTATTCCACTGCCGTTGTTTCGAACATATGCGATCTATAAATACATGTAGAAGAGCATCATGTGTATCCGTATTTTGGGCTAGACAAACTGAATACATGTAAAATTTGATAAATATCAATGTTAAATGATAGTTCTATTTGTCAGATACACAAATGACAAGTACCATTACCACGACGTCTTAAAAATATAACGTGACGGCGTCAAAAATTAAAATAGTTATTTCCAACGAACATGGTCACCTCAATTCTAAATTTTACGACAAAATTGCCGATTTCAGTCTCAAAATTATCAATTTAAATAACATGGACAGCAGTATTATCACTTTTCCTTCTCACGGAGTGTATCTTTCACGGATGATTTGTTACACTAGAGCTACCACAAATTATACAGACTTTCTCATTACACATAGTTCTCTTCGTTAGCGCCTTATTAATCAAGACTTAATACGACCATTAAAAAAGTTCTTTCATAGATATTAGAGTCTTATGGAATATTTTGAAGTTTCTGTTCGACCTGTGATTAATGATTCTTTTTTTTTTTAATATTGGGATGATCATTTCTTTCTACTGTCTTCGACCTTTCAAAAGCAATTGCTGTTGAGATACTGCCGGACACTACCGCAAAGAGAGGGGAGGTTTGGCGCTCCATAAAACCGGTTTTACCCACGTTTTCTTCTGAAAGGCTTTTACAAGGTCAGGACCATAGCGGTGTAGATTTTTCCATTGAATTTCCAACTGCTTTGTCTTTTTGCCTCTTGGACCTTAACTCTTGACAATTCTGTACAGTAATTTTGTTATTACCCCCATTCAGGTTAACAATGAAGGGATATGGAGTAAATGCAAATGAGACAAAATCTCTACAAATACATGGTAAAATACAGCAATGGAACAACGCAGGTACATTATTTGTTATCATGGATTTTAATCTTATAATTTGGACTTTTTGTTTACTTTGGAAACAACGGTAGTAGAATACAAAAGGAGCAAAAGATTCGCAATTGCAAATCGAAGTCCAAAACGATGGCCAAAACGAGCACAGGCAATTTGCAGACATTAAAAGCATAACATTCAAAACCAATGCACTGACTCCTGTGAAGGGCACTATGTACAAGTCGGCAGGGACACTGGCCCTTCTTGATTAATGTTTTCTTTCTTTTTGTCATATTAGCATAGAATTCGACTAATTTTCAGTATCAATACATTTCGCCATCAATAGATTACTTTTTCAATGCAATTAATATTGAGAACAAAAATATCCTTAAAAAAATCCAAAATCTATCAATTTAAAGTATGTACCAAAACAACTATTATAATCAGTTATCATTTAGTAACATTTATAGTTTGCCTGTGGATAGGTGTTACATTTGTATAGTACGTCACATTTTGACCTTTGTATATAAATAGATATATGTTTTACATATATGGCAATAAAAGTGTGTAGTATGTTTCGTCATTAACCGCAACAACCAATATGTGGCATTATGTGGTTAAAGGTGAAATTTGTTTCCTTGTCAAATTGAGTATAAAAAGAACACAATATTCACAATGAATTTACAAAATATCCAAGACGTTGTTACACTGCCGATACACTAATCAAAGGGTGAGTTTTTAGGTACTATTGACATTTATTTTGGATCCAATTGGCGAACACAAAGTGGTGACATTGCTATAAGGTCGAAAACACAGGTAGGCTAAACAATCAAGTGTTTATTCTCTTTCCTTTTATTAATTCTATCAATGTAGTCCGATTAGCTTTTGTAGTCACTAAATGGACAGAAGGTGTAACTTTATAATTACTGATGAAATGTATTTTACAAATACATTTTTAAAAAGCTTTAATAGATTTGCTACATGAATTAGTTTTTGTTCATATTAAGCATGTTGTTTCGTATATCAAATTTACAAAAGAACTACGCGTTATAGTTCACCCTTTAAGTAATAAAAATATATTGTGAAGCGTAAATTCTCTTCCAATATCGAACTATTTTATAATTTCTTTTTCCCTTTCGTTATTTCTGATTCATGAGAAAATTTCTCATATGAATATACTATCATACTTTCAAATTTTGGCATTAATTTTTGTAATTTCGAAATGTAATTCTGACCACCTGTTTAAAGTGCCCATATCCCACTATTTTATAATACCAAGTTTTTTTTTACAATCGACTTGATGAGTGCCCTGTGTTTGTCTATATGTTGTAATCGTCCACTAGTTTAAGACACTGGTGCTTTTGTCGGGCAAAGGATGACAGTGATTATAAGAGCTCTTTGCCAGTTTAATTAATGTTTGTTGACAATACTGCATCCGTGACCAGAAAAGACATGCTATGAGGTATGAGCAAAGCTCATTGTTGAAGGCCTAATGGTGACTTCAAGATGAAGACAGACATTAAAAGCGTTGTTCCTTTGCTTGTTTTTACCATTTATTTGTAGAGACTTTGTTGCATATACATTTACTCCATATCCTTTGATTCACCATTCCTTTGATATTCACAAGATTTTCAGCTATTGCTATTGCTGTCTAGTGCATCTATTATTAATAAAATGTAAATATAGGGAAAGGTAATAAAGGAATTCTAAATAATTCAGTACTTTTAATTCTATTCTAACTTTCACTATGATGCTGTAAGAAGGTAAAAGAAGTATTATGTGCCATGGAGTTTGATTGGTTTTGTATAAGGATAAGACATCATCTACTAAACCGCTAACGAATAAATATATTTCCATTTTAGTTTAGATGGCTGAATTAATTTTTGTGGTTATTTTTATTGTAGGTATTTCCTTTTCTACCTTTATATTTCGTTATTTGCTTGCCGAATCTAATTATATAAAACAAAACTGAATAAAAAAATAACAGAATTAAACCTCGTAGACATTTAAAATATAAAAATGAGTGTTATTCAGCCGGAGAGTGACATTGAGTCTTTAAAAATATATAATTTTGTTCCAATATGTCGCAAATAGGTCTCACAAATTTAAATATAAAAGAAACGTGCCTTAAGCTAGACTGTACTTTGTATTAAAAGTATTTGTTTTTCTTATGTTGAATAAGAAGATGATTCATTTTTGTTGTCAATATTATATGCCCTTGTCTTTTGTTGTTTTGCTAAAACTATTAAAGTTGACGCCTTTGTTATTAACTAAACAAGATAAATCATGTATTTTGCTGATTTTTGATAATTAGTTCTCTGTCAGCTTTTACCCATATTTCGGTTTATAGATTTCCAAATGTTTTGATTTAATCTGCACTGAAGAGACATAAATTGTCGAAATGCTCATATACAGACACTAAATTCACAATAACTGATGTATTTTTATTTATACTCCATGCTTTCCCAGTATTTCTGTAGTATTAGTTTGCAATCTTCACAGAACATATTTCTTTTTCGTTTTAGTATCAGTATCATGAACACTTTGGCTGTTATAAGCGTATTTGCTGTCGTACTGTCAGTGGTATCTGGCTTAGGATATAACAGTTACAGCAGTGGATTTCCAAGAGGAAATGTTTGGAATTCCTTAGGGTCAAGAGGATGGGGAGGCTTGAATGGTGGTGGATGGAACACAAGACATCATGGAAGCTACAGTATGTACTATATACTTATACAAATTGTCTCTGATGAGATACTATAAATCTGCGTAAAAGTGTTTTTTAAACTACCGTGGAAAAAGTGTTAGGTCATATTTTGCATGCTGCTTACATAAACGCTAGGCTTCAAAATGGCTAGTCACATTTGATCTCCTGAAAATCATGATAACTCATCATAAATCTTAAATTGGCAATGTTTTTTGCCCCATTTGTGTATCCATTTTCACAAAACTCTAACAATTTAAATTACTCGTAAATCTTAAACAATTCATATAGAACTCTTACTACTATTTTTTCACAGAGTCCATGCTGCAATACCATTAGAGTTACATGATAGTTTTTAGAAAGTACTCCTCACTGAGTGTTCATGGTTGAGGTTAAATAAACAAGGGTATTTTTATATGAGGTTTTTATTGCAACATGTGTGCTTCTACAAACTTGTATATTTCCAGAATTTCTCAAAGATAAAACCAACAAAACTTAGAAAAACTTACATTTACTGATGTTCTAACGGAATAACATAATACCGAAGTTGCTATTAATTTGGATTTTGCATATGAAGCGTTTTCATTGTATGACCGCTTAAAATCATGTTCTTTATATCTCGGTTTAAATGCATACCATTATCATTATGACGACGTCAGTGATAATGTAATAAGCGGATGAAATTTACATAATAATATGCAATAAAACGCAATTCTAAAGAAAGCAAATGTGTCACATTTCTTAAATCTAATGAATTTCCATGTGATATACTATGTCATCTGATAGATGCGCTTAAGTTATAATAATCAATAGTCTTGAATTGTTTCAATGTTTTTATTGAAATTCGTAAAAAGCTCACTCATAGAATATTCAGTTATAACGTAAAATAGTTTTAGAAACATTAACACAAATTTTGTACATTTTGACTTTTATCTCAATAGGAGGCAAAAGAGCAGCTGTTGGATACGGTTCCCATAGAGGCAATTATGGAGGACATATTGGTGGTGCATTTAATAGATTTGGAGGCTTAAGTTCAAACTTTGGATTAGGGTCTGGATGGAGATCTAATTCTGGATTGAGATCTACTGGCGGATGGAACCGATATGGTAAGATCATTTGTTTTTGATAGGAAGTTTAATATGCATAGTGTCTGACACAAAAATATAACAATTGATAAAATAATATTTGATTCCAAATCTTGTGTCTTACCTTCAAAACATAAAAATCTCAATGATTCACAGAATAATGAAATAACAGTAAATTTGTAATGTGATTTCTATACCTTGAAGTCGAGTAGATACACAAATAGTTACAATTCCAACTCGTTATGATAGTTGTAAATCAGTCTTTTGAAAAATTGTACATTTCACATCATAAATAACAAAGATTTGTTTGTACCAACTTTGATTTATATAAAATATACAGAAAACACTACAATTAAGAAACAATCATTTGAATAAATCTAACTTGCATTGATAGAATTTCATTAGTTTTGAATTTTGTTTTGAAATATTTGAAAGGAGGTTATTTGTCAAGATTACTATCCGCAGAACTCCACCATTCCGGTATATATTTTTAGAAGATACATCTAAGATTAACTCAAACTTTATCCTTCTTTGGAAGATGGTATGAGGAAACAAATAGCAAATTTTGTTCATTCTAAATCAGGAATTTAACAGGTAAAAATTAATAACCATTCTAACTGAAAAGACAATAGAACCACAAATTATTGGAAGAATTGAACATATATTAGTCAAAATATTGTACCTGTACATTTCATTTAATGCAATCATTAGTGCATCTAAAATTTTATGTATGAAGCGATTGTTTTCCAGCATACTAAATCCATGTCTTGTTTTTGCAGGTTACTAATGACAAAAAGGAAAATACAACGTGCCAAAGACAGTTCATCACATCATCCAAACATCTTTATTTATTGGTTTTTTTTTCTTTTTGTAATTTGATAATAAAAAATGGTATTAACGGTAATTAGATTTTTGTCTTTAAATTGTTTTTCTGGTGCAGTTCCCTGGTAAATTGCGGCATGTGATTATAATTTTCGATAACTGGAAGTGTTTCCTCTTATCTTTTTACATTAATTCAACGAATATTTACTTTTTAATTCTGTTCACAGTAACTCCACGTTCCGATTTTGTGGTAAAATTGAGTTGTTATCTATTCCCGCTTCCCCATCACAACCTTCTAAAACGGATATGTAATTGTCGACTTACTCTCTATTTATTTTCAATTCATAATAACATCATATGGATTAATATGTTTTTGCCAAAGAGGGAGTGCTATTTCAACCACTCATTACGACAGTCATAGAAATTTTATCGAAATCAAAATTAAAGCAATCTGGACCATTTACACTTGGAGGTTTTGTTGTAACAAAAACTGGGAAAATGTTTTGTATCTGACATTGAACTATTCCTTACACTCGGATCAGGTCTTTCAAATGTATTTGAGATTACTGTTGCATTTGTCTGTTGATGATCTGTTAGTCCAAGAAGGCATTCATCAGCTCAGAAGTCTAGTAATTCGGTGCAAAAAATATTTCATATGAAAAAAGAAGTATGGCCATTAAGGCGTGATTTCTTTTCCCTCTGTTGTGTCATTTTCAGAATAGGGTCAGATATTTTTGAAAATCGTGTAAGTTGGTCTCTGGTAAGTGTACTTCTGTGAAATAAATTAATGTATGCTACAAAAGTATGTTTTCTGACTTATTAGAAGTCGTGGCTATTGGCTGCAATTTACAGTGTTTGAGAAGATGTTGCTACAAAGGACACCCAGAATCAAAGATTTTTTATTTGTTTTGAATATATAAACATTTAAACTTTCAAATGGCATTTAGTTTGTTATGGTTCTGGGGTCCTATACAAGGAATTTTCACAAAAACCTCCAGAATTTGTTAAAATCTGTCGTAATTGCATTCAAGTGGCGAGTTCAGTGGCTGAATCTTTTATCTTAAGTATGAAAATGCATTTTATAGAATAAAATAGAAGGATATGGAGTGAATGTACATATTACAAAAACGCACACGATACATAGAAATCTACAGTCTATCAAGGCCAGGGCTTTTATTCCTGTCTACATTTTGATGTTCAACAAGAGGTTGTTTTTGATATAATAGTGTACACAGCAGATGGTCTCTTGAAAAAGTTTTTGTGAAGATTTAATGCAGAAGAAAATAAATTCATGGGAAAATGAGCATACTTAACAATAAAGGGATATGGATAAATTGCACATGAGACAAAGTCTCTACAAATAGATGGCAAAACTAAGCAATGGAACAACTTTTATTATGTTGATTTTAGAATTTTGTTTTAAATCCTCATGAAAAGCTGTGTCCTATACTGCTTTTAGTTTCACTCTATTGACTTTTTGTTCAGTATCAGCTATTATACACTTTGATTTTTATGTCTGCCATATGATTGATTTGTCTGCACTGAAGAGACATAAGTCGTTGAAATAGCTATCTACAGAAACTGAATTTACGCTAACTTCGGTATGTAGTTATTTTATCGTAAATTTTTAAAAATATGCAATATGATATACAATTCGTTGAAAAAAATTAAGTGAATTTTATTTGGTACATGCATTTTATATCATTACATTTCAACACAAATGAATGAAGGTAATTCAAAGAGAACATATTTCCGGGGATGTTAAAATGTACTTATTCTTGAGAGAATTTCTCATACGAGTTAAAGTTTGGCCTTTTTTTCTGGCTACCTATTTATATTGCTCACATCTCACTACAGTTAAAATTTGATAGCTTGAACGTCAACTTCAACAATAACTTCAACACAATGGATGTCTGAAACCCCTTTTCTGATTTTTTAACGACTTTTTGAGTGCCCTGTGTGTGGCTTCATGTCGTATCTTTGCATTAGATTGGGACAGTAGTGCCTATGTCGAGCAACGGGTGAAAAGTATTATAAGAGCTCATTTCTGTTGACGAACACACATTCATGACGAGTAAAACACTGATGCAGCGTTGTTCGACATCAAGAAATACATTCCGCTCAAACCGGTGCTTAAGGCCGTCTTGAGCGGAATTCAATGTGTAAGAGCGACGCTCAGTGTTGAAGAATTCATGGTGAAAAACAATAAAAGCTTTGTTACATAGCTTGGTTCGACCAATTATATAATAAATAAGTGAGAATCGAACCGTAAGTTAAGAAAAAGACGAATAATCTATGGACAGCGGCAACATCGGAAGCACAAAGAAACAAGGTCGACACTTGAGTAGAGGACAAAAGAAAAATGAAGACACACATACAGATGAACAATAAAAACCTTGGGTGAGATCAGGTGTACCGGTAGAGTAAGCATCTATAGAGTAAGCATATATTAAAATAAACCTTCTGAAGATGACCTACAGCCTATTTTAAATTGAGTATACTCACACAAGCCAGAAAAACCTTACCTATATTCAGATGTTTTGCCTTAGGAGATTCGACCTTTAGTTCTTATATGACGTATAATCTTGTGGTCAGTACATTTAGCAGGTTCAATATCAGGCACACTCAAAAGAAATGTTATTATTCATAAAAAACAGTAAAAGCATTTCCTGCAGAAGTTGATTTCGATATCAACGTTTGTCTCTTCAATTCAGATAGCATCAAAATAGGTTTTGCTTATGCTACAACAACTAAGTGTAATTATAGGCAAAAATAATCTTTCTTTCTTTCAACCCATCAAAAACAAGATTTACAAGGGAGATACAGCTTCACAAAGCAGAATAAACAACGAAGGATATGGATTCAATGCACGTGTGACAATCTATCAATGTATGTTAAGAAATGCAATGGAACAATGAGCTTTGCTCATACCACATACTAAGTTCAAGACGGTTCCTAGGACCGCTTTGAGCGTAATTCATGGCTAGATGTCCTTTATTTTTATGCGGGACCGTCAACAAACATATAATTAATTGGAAAAGTGTTCTTTCAATCGATTTCATCCATTGCCCGACAGAAGTACCCGCTAGTTATACAGATTTCCTAGAAATTGCATTTTCCCCCTTTTTTTTCTATTGTAACTCAACTTTAACATTATCTTTTACGATATTTGTTCTTACCCCGCTGACACTTTTTATTTCTTTGAATAACTAACCTAGCTGTATATGGCAATGTTACTACACGTGCAGCGATGGAAACGTTCAACATTCCCAAAATAGCATTCATCGTGCAGACAGTGTGCGTTCATCGTGTAAATCGTGTGCGTTCATCGTGTATCGTGTAACGTATATTGTCCGTTCATTGCGTGTATCGTGTAGCGTGCAATTACTCGTTCCATCCAAAACCTGCATTTTATATATATTCATATAATCGCCTGCCTTCTGCACAATACATTATTAATTTTTCGACAGCATATAGTTTTTTTTTACAAATATTAACATATGAAGTATCACGTCTTTTGAACTTATGTAATATTAATAGCATCATTACCGATGTTTGTCCAAAACAAAAAAAAACAAACAATATTGCATTTAAACATTTTACAACATAGAGGGGGGGTATGAGGGGGTCTGATCCCGGAATCCCGAAATTTTTTTTACAAAATCCCGTCATCCCGGACTTAAAATTAGAAAATCCCGAATCCCGCTAAAATTGAGATTGTTTTCTGAAAGTTTATTAGTTAATAGGTGATCATGGATGCTACAAATGCTACCATAGTGTCAAAATAAGTACTACAACAATGTCCAATGGTCTCCAATTATTCCCTAGGAAAACAGAGTCACAACAGATAGTCGTGATTCATGTCCCAAATTAAAATATAATAGCCAACACATGAACACTTTATATGTCTTCCAATAGGAATTGCCTTCCATATTCTGTAGGCAGGAAACTAAAGATGGCTGCTCAAACTGAATTTGTGATACCAGGGATATAGATAACACAATATGTAGTTCCCTGGTGGTGTAAAAAAATGATTCCCGAAAATTGTTTCTCAATCTTATAAGTTAACGTCTCATAAACATTCATAATTTATGCTTAAAAGTTTCAATTCTTCATTATCAAACTTACCTTAGAATAGGTATTAAGCTAGACTGGTAGCGGCAGATATATGAACGTACCGCATCAGAAAAATAAACCAGTTGAAGTTCAATGATATTCAATGAAGTGTAAAATGTAGTTCAAAGCAACAAACTTTTGTCTGAATACCCTGGCTCTAGTACTACCCAAGATGCATCATTTAAGCAATGGAGCATGATAACACCATATTATCTGCTATCGGTT
>MJUU01063714.1:54875-69480 GCA_002080025.1 Modiolus philippinarum | reverse complement strand
CCTTCAGAAAGAGTGATCACTTCTCCCGACCCGACAAAAAAACCCAAAAAACAAAAAAAAAACAAAAACAAAACAAAACAAAGAAACAAAAAAACAAAAAAAAAAAGAACAAAACTACTGGCGCTTAACATAATTTAACGCTGGACCCTATGGAAAAATTATTATTTTCATCAACATTCGCTCTGACATTATAAAACTGTATTGGAAGTATGTATGGAAGGTCCTTTACAATGATAAATTTAACGGTCAGATCTGACAAAAAACATGGCCGCCAACACGGAACATGAAGCCTCTGCTGGTGGACTGTTAGTCCTCGAGGGTATTCACCAACCCAGTAGTCAGTACTTCGGTGCTGACCCGAAAACCGACTTCATTGAAACTTGCAATATCTAAATTTTACAAAATTTTGTTTAAAACAAAGGAGTATCTCCCTCATGCATAGCTCTGTCCTTAGCTGAATTTTGGATTTTCTATTTAGATCCTTTTGGTTATTTATTCTCTATCAGCTTTTACACGTTTTTCAGTTAATGGACTTCCAAATGTTTTGGTTTGATCTGCACTGATGAGATATAAGTTGTCGAAATGCGCATATGCAGAAAATAGATTAACAATAGCTTCGGTATTTTGTTATTTAATATTGGACCCTGTTGGCAAATCGTCATTTTTATCATCTGCTCTGAAACGTATTGAAGCAAATATTGAAATGGTGTATGGAAAGTCCTTGACAAAGATTAATCATTTTGGTTCGAATCTGACAACAATTGGCCGCCATTGCGGAAAGTAACTTAACCTTGGGCCCAATGGGAAAATCAACATTTTGATCGTATTTTCTGAAATTTCTGAAGCAAATTCAACCAAACTCTACACAAATGATAGATATTTTGGAGTCCTTTACGTCGTTCAGACCCAACAAAAACCACGGCCACCAACACAGCACATTATTTAACATTGGACCCAAAGGGAAAATCATATTTTGATCATCTCCTCTGAAACTACTGAAGCAAATTCAACCAAACTGTAAAGAAATGATGTATGATAGGTCTTGTACAATACTGGCTTGTTGTTTTATTTTGACTCCTTGGGCCCAATGGGAAAATCATTATTTTGATCGTATTTTCTGAAGCAAATTCAACCAAACTCTACACAAATGATAGATATTTTAGAGTCTTTTACAAAGATTGCTCATGTTGTTCCGACCCAACAAAAACCATGGCAACCAGCACAGCACATTATTTAACATTGGATCCAATGGGAAAATCATATTTTGGTCATCTCCTCTGAAACTACAGAAGCAAATTCAACCAAACTTCAAAGACATGATGTGTGATAGGTCTTGTACAATACTGGCTTGTTGTTTCATTTTGACTCTACAAAAACATGGCCATCAGCGGGGAACATAGTTTAGCATTGGATCTTGTGGATAAAAATATCATTTTCATTATCTGCTATGAAACTTTTGAAGCAAATTTAACTAAACTGTACTGCAATGATGTGTGGAAAGTTCTGAACAAAAATCGATCATTTCTATTAGAATGGCTGCTCTTGAAGAACATATAGCCTAACATTACACCCTAGAGAACAACATATTGGTCATCATGCAGTTAAATCATGCATTAGAAGCATTTTGTCAGATGAGCGATACAGGCTAAGTCTTTTGTTTTGAAACATGCACATATTGGGCTCCGTAAGATGCAATAAAGCGAAAGTCCTGAGTTCTGTTTAATTGCTTTTAATAAGTTGTCGATCTTCCGGCATTTATAAGGTAGATTGTTGAAAAACTACATTGTGAATTAGCCTTTTTAGAAAGTAAGTTTGCTCTGTTTACAAAATTGCATACACATATATAAGCAAAAACAATTTGATATAGATTCCCGATTAGCTGGATATGTGGGACATGCAATATTAATTCTAGGGTTAAATCAGCACTAAAATCATCGTTTTAGTTTGTTCGTCATTAAACCTCATTTAAACCGTTTTCTACGATGAAACGTTAAGATATGACTTTTTTGTTCAATATACTGTTAAACAGTGTTGAAATTTTCTCCCTTCTTTGTATTTACCGTATGAGGATAAGCACGAAAATGCTGTTCTTTCAAATCAACTAAAAGCTAAATTCATATTACATTCCATAAAAGGTTTATTCACTTTTAATTTCGGGCTACTCATGACTTTGCGGACCTGCTCAAGTATCGGTTAGCCTTGGCCGTTGGCCTATGTCAACAAATCTTTACAAGGTCCGTATAGTCATGAGTAGACTCCATTAAAAGTCAATAATTTTATAAAATAGATTAACTGAACGTCAAAAAACTACAGAAACTGGGACATATTTTTTCACACTATGGCGTCATAAATGCTCCAAGGAATGATATTTTATCGTAATACCCAAGGGGAATTGCAACATTCAAAATCGACATTATTTCTAAAACTTCGATCAGAAGATACTAAAATAAAACATGATATACGAAATTGAAAATTGCTGAAATTGGCAACTTGAAACATGACATGTATGTCTGGATTACTGTTTTATTGGGTCCGTGTTGTTCATCTGTATGTGTGTCTTCATTTTTCTTTTTTTTCCCCTACTCAAGTGGTGTCCTTGTTTGTTAGTGTTTCCGATGTTACCATTGTCAATGGATTGTTCGTTCTTTTGACTGACGGTCCGGTTCTCACTTACTTTACCCAAGTAACTATGGGATAATTAGAGTCCTTCCTAATTACAAATTTAAAATACAAAATTAACGATGATAAACAAGTAACCGGGCTTTTGACAGCTTAAGTATTATAACATATTATTCTGTTCGCCATAATATGAACATTGGCACCCATATGCTTCAGTATTCTGCCCACGGGATGATATTTTACGATACACAGCTGTCAAAGCCCGCGATACACATAACGAAAAATATAATATTGCCCGATGTCTCTGTCTTGTGCATATGTACAGTTATGATTAGATGAACTGCAGATATATTTTCTAAATGTCAGCATTGCGGATTCAGAACCGGCATCTGAAAGTTAAGCTTGTTTGGATTTGAAAGAACCCATAAATCAACGACAAAACAACTATACATTTTCCAGCCCTTCAACAACTCAACATTGGCATGGAACGTCTAATGAAAAGTTGCTGGTATAAGTCGATGCTATTGTCATTGTCGTATACGGGTTAGAAACAAGTGAAGAAGAAATGATGTCAATGGATATGATATAAGTAACAGAACACAGCGGTGCTTAAAAGAATGTCGAAACAACTTTTTTTTTAACCTACGGTACTTAAAGCCTGACAAAAACGGATATACATATAAAGGAGTTAATAACATACAAATTCTCAAGTGTCATAATTTGTAAAACGCAACAACGCGATGAAAAAAAAAGATAAAAAAATTAAAAACAAACTAGATTTCAAATTGCAAACAATAGCTGACCAATTCAATGATTCCATCTTATTCGCAGCCTCGAAATCTACCTCGTAATCTTTTTTTTCGTTGAAATCGGACAAAGCCGATATTTTTACGTAATTTCTTTGCCATCTTGGAAAATGTGGTCATTTCGAAATTTATCTTTAAATAAATTCTTTCCTCTCATCTTTTTGAACATTTATACTACATATGAACAAGTTCTGTAAGCAGTCAGTTCCTAACATATGGAATCCTCAAGTTTTGAACATAAAATGGTAGCTATCTTGGAAATAGTGGCCATTTTGAAAATTTAAACAACTTCAGATCCTGGTGTGACTGTTTGCAAAGTTCGAAATCCTTTCGTGTAGCCAATTAAAAATAATCGCGCTGACAAAAGTTATTGGCAGAAGATCTAGAATAATAAGAATAATCAAAAGAAACGTAAAATGACAACAAGATTTTTTAGTTAAGGTAAATGTAGAATAAGCTGAAGTGTCCTATTAATTTCAAGGCATAGGTTAATTATATCAGCTCAAATGTCCTCCCAATGTTTTACAAAGTTTGAATGTGTTGGATGGAATACATTATGTATAAATTTAAAATGAACTTTGCGTTATTACACAAAGTTTGCTAAATAACGCAAACTTTGCAACATGTTTCCAAAATAACTCAAACTTCAAAATAAGTCAAACTTTGCTAAATTACGCTAACTTTGCGAAATAATGCAAACTTCTGTACTGTAATGAAAACTTTGCGCGAAAATGCAAAATATTAAAAAAGAGTTTGGGTGGCGCCAATATGCTTCTGTATTATTTAAGTGTTGATTATTGAACAAACACGCCGTTCTCTTTCCGCTCGAAAGTTATTCAAGCTATCTTTTGAGCAACATTCGACTTTTCCCGAAATACCTTTTAAATTTAAGGGTGGGGTTTGTTAAGTTTTTTTTTCTCGGTACATTTCTTTAAATATCTGCTATTTTCTCTCTCGTCTGTGCACTTTTGGCGAGTATTAATACCTCGCCAGCAATGGAAAATATAATCTGAAAAAAATACTTCATACTTGTAAGAAAAGATAAAAGTACAAAAAAGTTTAGATTTGTTAAGTTTTCATTGGCATGAAATTCAAAATTGTTTCTGTAAGTCTGCCTCATGAAACGAAAAGAGACGAACTTTTTGTTACAGTAGAAAAGTTTCGTATTTAGATTCAAGTTGTTAACTTCTTTATATTTTTTCTGTTTTCGACGACTTATCTGTTTTTGTCTTCCATTTCAAGTTTATCCGCATGTTGTTACGTGTTATTATTTGGCCGTCCTCCTCTTGCTGCAATAATTGAAACTGTCGGACAGTCTTACTTGCTAAACTATGTGAGGTTTAAAATGTTAAAAAGGTAAATGATATAAAATGATACATATGAAAGTACTTAAAAAACTGGGTCAATAAAAAAAAAACGAATTTGTGCAAACAAAATTTTAGAAAGATCACCACATCAAAATATGCATGCAAATGAAATGCAACGTCTTTTCTTTCGGAGTCGTCTTCGCGCAATCAAGTATTTTTTCTGGGAAACCCTTTCTTGAAAAAACATTTTTTATCGCTTTCTGTTGCTTTAAAATCGTTAACGCACAACGACAAAATTTGTACCCACAATATGAAAATATTTTCCGCATGTCCATTAAATTGAAATCCAAATTCTTACTAAAAAATGAGGTAGTGAAAAAGCAATAACCTACTTTAAGTTAAATAAAATTGTTGTTTCTGATATCTAAAATTACAAGAAGAATTGCAGTAATTATTGAAATTAGAAAAAAATACAAAGCTGCTGTCGTTAATTTCATTCACTTGAATTGCCCAAATGCACATAAGTAATTAAATTTAAAAAGCGTATGGTATATCTACGGGGAGTCCAGACTTTCCTTGTTAAAAACAAAAGGAACAAATATTTAGTAACCATGAATTAATAAGATAACCAATTTCGTGTGTCAATCATTCATTTAATATTTGTCCAATCAAATTCACTTATAGTCTCGATATAAAAACAGAATATGCAGGTATCATGGGCATGGCACCATTGAATAGGGAAGTTCTTTTCCGTGACCACACTATGCGGATATCTCAAGTACATTATTACCGAAAAAATCTCCATGGGCATTCCTACAAACTATTTCCAAGTTAACACGAGATCGTTTTTCTTTCTTTTTTTTATCATTTAGTACACCCAAGATGCACAGAATACCATATAGGGATATTGGATATCGATAAACGCCGATGTGTCGGATATGTTTTCAACTGGAAGCGGTGAAATATTCTAGCATTCGAGCAACATTATTTCTCAATACCGGTTTATCGGTACAGAGCGCAAGACATTTGGGACTGTCCGTTGTTCGTGCGTATATTTATTCGTCGAAAATGAACTCGAAATGTTTTCGCTACGTGTATCAATGCTACGTTGAAGCAGATCGCACTTCATTTGCGCGGAATTTCAATTTTTGTTTCTATAATAAAATTTATCAATACTGTACAAATAAAGAAGAAGTTTCCTAGTGTTGTATACTTTCAAATACCCTTTCTGTCAATTCTTTCTCTCATTTATTTTATTAAACTAGCTGTTTTTAATTAAAAGCCTCACAAATGAGTATATTTTGCATATTATGAATTATTGTTGGAAATATAGTTATTTACACTCATTTTCTATACGTTGTAAATATAAACATTACAAACGTTTTAATACCATTGTACATTTTGAATTGCATTCACATTTATAACATGTAGTAAATATACTCAAATCCGTTTCATTTGCGAAGCATTTGTGTATGCTGTTAAAATGTTACATGTACTTATTTTTTAATCACACTTGCAAATAAACATGAAAATAGATTCTTTACGTTGTTCTAAACATTATTATTTAAATCATTGTAAATACAACCATTTGAAAACCCTAACAAATATTTCAATTTAATCACGTATGAAATTTTTAGGGCATAGAGAAATTTAGTACCCAGTCAAATATGATATATTTCTCAAAAATTTACATATGTCTGTAAAACCCATTAATTATCCATATTTGTGCATGATTTACACACCCACAATTATACAAATGGCATTGCGGTCTCAATGGTGTTTTTCACCCTTGTAAAACATCAGCAAATTTTTATTTTTGTTGGATGTAAATATTAAGCAAATAATGGCGCATAAGAGTAAACAATGAGTAAATAACGGTCTTTACTAATGTTTACTATATATTTACTTGGGTTGTTAATCGGACTTTTCATGTAGTGATACCACCTTAAGAAAAAAAATAATCAACGTTCGTATGTTTATTTGTATTATAGTAATTGTGCCAACAAGTAAGGGATTTCCATTGCCAAGCTACCCTTACTGAAAACTGATTGAACAAATTGTCGGTCATTACTTTGAGTGAGCTAGATCAAATAAGACAAAATGTAAAACAGTGATTGGAGCATTTATGTTTTCTTGGTTAGCCGTTGAGATAACTTTCACTTTTACTACCCTTTTTAAAAAAAACGTGAATATTGAAAATACTATATGATTGATTGATTGATTAGTTAGAGTTTAACGTCCAATGAGCAATATTTCAGCTATATCAGGACGAGAACAAGTTAATCAATTCAAAACAAATTGTCAGTAAAAGAAGAAAGAAATAAAGGTGGAAGGGACAACCGGGGCAACGACTTTTGATTGCCACTGGAAAAGGGGAGAAATGGGTAGGGCCAGGAAATTTAGCCTTCTATACGACACCCAGTGCGTCTGCTCTCTTTAGAGAAATATAGAAGGGGTCTTTATACTGCATGGAGCGTGGCGTTTCTCCACACAGTTTGGCTACAATGGTTCGCGGTCAGGCTTTCCGTATTATGACCTGACTACCCCGCAAAGACAGGGCATTCCCCTATCCACCACCTGGGGACGCGCCCGGCAGCTCTGTAGCCAAAGCCCCTGAATACCTATTCAGGTGCCGGGAAAATAACTATATGACACTTATAATGGATACTGCAGTTTATCTTTGAAGATTTAATATTTGATTTCATGCTTACGTATTTTTTGAAAGACATTACTTCCATATGAATATAAGTTAATGTTAGCACACAATAACTTAAATTATTAGATTCAACGGCAGAAGAATACCGAATGAAAAAGGGATGTGATAAATAAAAAATCAAAGTCCATAGAATGGCAAAAAAAACGGGAGCACAGATAAACAAAGACAAACAAGGACGTGAAAAAGACGACATTCAGTATTTTATTTCGAACTTCTATGAAAACCGGGAGTGACATAAGGTGCTCCGGAAGGTTAAGTATGTCCTTAGGTTAAGTTTATAGCAAGACGTCTCTATAAAGATGTATGCGCGACTTAGAACAGTCATTCTTACTGTGATTTTTCATTTGTATTAATCTTCATACCATATTATAGGATTCATATAGGGGTTTTCTGGGTTTTAACTTTTCAGGAAAATATCAAACATTTTATTCAACATTGCATATGCAGAAATTAAATTCACAGTAACTTCGGTATTTAGTTATTTGACAAAATATGACAAAAAAAAATGATTTGAACTTCCGTCGGAAATGCTTTTTTTTGTCCGTCGATGTGCCATTTCATAGAATACCTTATTTTTATACCGGTGAATGGATAAAGCAAAAAGATTTCGAATGCTTGTAAAATGTATATTCCATACTCCTATCTTGAACAAGTGTATCTTTGTAGCATATCGGGTTTCATTCTTTTGTACAATGTATTGATGTGAAAAAGACAGTTTAAAAATTACTGTTAAATTTTCGTTCTGCTTTCCATTTGTAAAATTCATATTTTGCTATACAAATCATCATAAATTTTAGTCTATATTATACAAGCCTGGGAAACTCGATGTCTAAACTGCATTTTCTACTAGGAAGTTATTTAAGGTAGATTGGCACTGTTGCGCTGCGCAATTCAATCGTGCATCAGAAAAATAAAGAGTCGGATACGGGTAGGTTTGATTTTCGGGCCGGAACAGTAATTTCACGGCTTTTCCTTTGTGACGTCATAACTGAATGACAGATATGAAACGTCATATTTCGTTTACTTTACAGCGAATTAACTCCCTCTTCCCGTAAATAATATTTAATCGGAAACTTTGTGAAATGTCTCCGTTAAAAGCATGGTGATATATACATGTTTTTATTGTAACCAATGAATAACATCATAAACTATCTGTTTACAAAAATACATCAAATTCGCATGGATAAAAAGTGTCATTTCTATTAAGCTAAAAGTTGCCTTTCCATATTTTCCCCGTGCATTCTATGTAAATTTTGGTGAAAAAGGTAAAATATAAGCAAACTTTGATCTCAATTCTAGACAGAACAAGCATGGTGTCCAATACTTTTTATTACGGATTTCGGGTAAGTAGGACTGGTTCTTCAATTGTGCCGACTGACAACAAAATTTCTTGCATATGAATATTACTGTCTATCTAGCTACCTTAATAAAACACTGACAGACCCTGTTGTTGAAAATCGGGTACTATAACTCCATGTAATACTGACCAAAGATCTGAAATATAGCTACAACCACATAAAAGTTTGCATTGTAAGACAGAAATCGTGTTTATTGTAGTGAGCGGGTTCGGCGCGATCCTAAAATCCGGACAAAAAAAATCCAGTGGAACGGATTATTATCCCCTCGCCCAACGAAGTTGGGGAGGGGATATAGCGTTTTACCCGTTCGTCCGTCCGTTCAAACTAAAGACCATATATCTTTTGAATAACAAGTCGTAGATGGACAATGTTTTGTCCATGGATGCATCTTGAAGAGTACATGAGGTTGATATATAGAATAGGTGGATTTGACCTATATTTCATGCATGAGTGATTCAGGTTAAAGTTTTTGTAAGAGTCCAGATCTGGGATTCTACAACTTGTAAAGGAATAATATTTTGTATGTAGATGCGTCTTGTAAAGTTACGAAGCTCCAGATAAAAATTAGGTCACTTTGACCTACATTTCATGCATGAGTGACTTAGGTTTAAGTTTTTGTAAGAGTCCAGATCTGGGATACTACAACTCATAGAGGAATAATATTTTGTATGTAAATGCGTCTTAGAAAGGTAAACAATAGGTCACTTATACCTATATTTCATGCATGAGTGACTTAGGTTAAAGTTTTTGTAAGAGTTCAGATCTGGGATACTACAACTCATAGAGGAATAATATTTTGTATGTAAATGCGTCTTAGAAAGTAAAGAAGCTCCAGGTAAACAATAGGTCACTTATACCTATATTGCATGCATGAGTGACTTAGGTTAAAGTTTTTGTAAGAGTCCAGATCTGGGATACTACAACTTGTAGAAGAATAATATTTTGTATATAGATGCGTCTTGTAAAGGTACGAAGCTCCAGATGAAAATTAGGTCACTTCGACCTACATTTCATGTATGAGTGACTTAGGTTAATGTTTTTGTAAGAGTCCAGATCTGGGATACTACAACTTGTAGAGGAATAATATTTTATATGTCGATGCATCTTATAAAGTTAGGAAGCTCCAGATAAACATTAGGTCACTTTGACCTACATTTCATGCATGAATGACTTAGGTTAAAGTTTTTGTAAGAGTTCAGATCTGGGATACTACAACTTATTGAGGAATAATATTTTGTATGTAGAGGTGTCTTGTAAAGTTAGGAAGCTCCAGATGAAAATTGAGTCACTTTGACCTACATTTCATGCATGAGTGACTTAGGTTAAAGTTTGTGTTACAGCTTGGATTTTAGATACTACAACTCGTAGAAGAATAATATTTTGCATGTAGATACATCTTATAAAGTTACAAAGCTCTAGCTAAAAATTAGGTCAGTTTGACCTACATCTCGTGCATGAGGTTTGTGTTACAGTCTAGATTTTAGATGCTACAACTTGCAGAAGATTAATCTTTCATAAGTAGATTCAAATGCTTTAGGTATGAGGCTCCTGATTGAAATAAGGTCACTACATTTCTTGCATGACTGGCTCAGATTTAAGTATTAAGTCAGATTTTGAATGGTACAACCTCCTTGAGTGCTTATAATACTAGACAAACATCCAATAAACGGGCGAGGGAATTAGCTGTCGTTTCCGACTGCCCCTTCTCTTACTTATCATATAAATTTTTATGGAGTGACATTTTTTTAAATTCTAGACGACATACTGCACATATTAAGTGTTAATCACAGATTTCCGGACGCTGTTTTTTTGTTTTTGTTTTTTTTGTTGTTTTTTTTTTGTTGGAAACATCGAGTTTCCCAGGCGTGTTGTAAGTAGATCGTATTATTCTGTATATAGTCATAATAAAGTATCAACAGTATGTGTGCATGTGTATATGGTAATTGCTCGAACAAACGTGGTTACTGCATTCAGTTACTTGCATGCAATATTTTGAATATTTGAAATACAGCTATTTTTTTTTTTCGTTTGTAAAAATATGTTTGTCTGTAGCCAAAATCACTTTTGAACATTTGTTTTATAGTAATTGTATGAATAAAAATGGGTCCGAGATTTCATTGCACATCAACTGTAACTTAAAACGTTAGCTGTAGTCAATTCTACAGTCATTAAATAGATATATTCTGAAAACTAAATCAAAAAGCAATACAGTGAAAATACTAATCTATTCACTCGATTAGTTGCGGAAATGGCGATTGTCATGCCAAGAAAGAAGATTTTTATATCAAGTGGCGTTAGGGAGAATGAGTCCCAAACACTTTGTGATTAGAATTAAAATCAAACCTTTTTTGTTTTGAAAGGCTTTGCTTATAGAATAACATAAACTCAAACTTTTGAAAATTATAATGTAAGAATCTTTTGTATATAAGACATTAAAATTTTGGCGGGAAATGGTTCTCACTAAGTTTTTCTTTATTTCCAATTAACTGCATTTCGACAACTTATATCTCATCAGTGCAGATAAAACCAAATTATCGTACTTATTTTAGTTATTTGTTACCACTTGGTCGATACCACTGGTGGTGGGCTGTTGATCCCGAAGGTATTCACCAGCCAAGTAGTCAGTACTTCGGTGCTGATTCGAAAGCCGATTCTATTTGGAACCCAATATCTTAATTTTTTGTAAATTTTGTCGAAAACTAAGGAGTATCTCCCTCATGAAAAGCTCTGTCCTTAGCTGATTTTGGCTTCACATTTAGATCATATTGGTTATTTGTTTTCTATCAGTTTTTAAATATCTTTTGAGTTTATGGTCTTCGAAACGTTTAGATTTTGAGACATAAGTTTTGGAAATGCGCATATGCAGAATCCAAATTCACAGTAATTTCGGTATTTAGTTATTTGTTACCACTGGGTTGATGGTACTTCTGGTGGACTGTTAGTCCCCGAGGTATTCACCAGCCCAGTAGTCAGTACTTCGGTGCTGACACCAAAGCCGACTCTATTTCAATGATAACAGCAGGTATATTGACGATATACTTACTATTGACAATCCCCAGTTTTAAGAGTATGTAGACATTATTTTCCCACAAGAACTGAAATTAAATAAAGCTAACAATGATTGCAAATACTGCCCTTTTCTGGATCTAACCAACATTATTGACGCTGGTAAAATAAAAACTAAAATATATGGTAAAAGGGATAATTTTGATTTCACTATACAGTAGGGTGCAGACATAACCTCTCGTCCAAGTTAACTTGGGTAGCAGTCATGAGAACAGTCCTAAATTAACTTGAAGTTAGAATCCTGACTGCTCTGACCAGTCATAGAGCCCTGACTGCTCTGACCATGCAGTCATATAGCCCTGACCGATCTAACCTGTCATAGAATCCTGACTGCTCTGACCTGTCATAGAGCCCTGACTGCTCTGACCAGTCATAGAGTCCTGACCGCTCTAATCTGTCATAGAATCCTGACTGCTCTGATTAGTCGTATAGCTCTAAACAATACAAGAACTGTTTAGAAATTTAATAAAGCGATGGATACGTCCCACATTCCCTACCACGTGCCAGTGCCACGGGAACACGATTCACACAACGAACGCACAAATTTTTCACACGTTGAGTGCAATTTTCTTCAATTTTGCCGTAACCATATCAGAACTATCAGAAAACAGTCACTTATATGTACTCGAAAATTGTAATACTGTATATTTCCGTCATTTTGTAACAATTAGATAAATAAATAAACAAAACTGAATAAAAATCAGTCCTGTAGTAAATAAAAAAATATCCTGCAAACAGCCACAAACATTAGAAGAGGTGCATATTTCATTTTCACGTTGAAATGATGCACCCACAATACTACAACTTGTTGTAATCTAACCTGAAATATATAACAAAATCAGATTTTCTTCATTCGATATTATATTGATACCCGCAATACTTCAACTTTCTGTAATTTAACCTAAAATATATAAAAAAGGCAGATTTTCTTCATTCGATATTATATCGATGCCCGCAATACTTCAACTTTTTGTTATTTAACCTAAAACATATAAGAAAAAGCAGACTTTCTTCATTAGATATTATATCTATGCGGCAATACTTCAACTTGCTGTAATTTAACATGAAATATATAAGAAAAGGCGGATTTTATTCATTCTATATTATATCGATGCCCGCAATTCTTCAACTTGCTGTGATTTAACCTAAAATATATAAGAAAAGGCAGATTTTCTTCATTCGATATTGTATCGATGCCTACTTCAACTTGTTGTAATTTAACATGAAATATATAAGAAAGGGCAGATTTTCTTCATTCGATATTATATATCGATGCCCGCAATACTTCAACTTTCTGTAATTTAACCTGAAATACATAAGAAAAAGCAGATTTTCTTCGTTCGATATTATATCGATGGCCCAATACTCCAACTTTCTGTAATTATACCCCCGCTACATAGTAGTGGGGTATACTGGTTTACCTCCGTTCGTCCGTTCGTTCGTTCGTCCGTCCGTAACCACACTTTTTTCAGCAACTACTTTACAGAATGAAATCATATTTTGACAAAAGCTTTCTCATGATGGTCCGATGTGCATATACAGATTTCAAGGGTACCACATAAGTACTTCCTGTTTGCCGAAAATCATTTTTTTTATTGTTGTACAGCATCTGAAATTTTTCGTCACAATTTTTTCTAAAACTGTAAGAGGGATTCAATTGTTGTTATGCACAGAGCTTCCTTATGGTCCAATCTATCGTGTAATCGGATTTCAAGGTAACGCTATAAGCACTTCCTGTTTGCCGAGACGTCATTGTTTTTCATTGTTGTACAATATATGGAATTTTTCGTCACAATTTTTTTCTGAATCTGTAAGTGGGATTCAATTGTTATTATGCACAGGGCTTCCTTATGGTCCAATCTATCGTGTATTCGGATTTCAAGGTTACGCCATAAGCACTTAATGTTTGCCGAGACGTCATTGTTTTTCATTGCTGTACAATGTATGGAATTTTTCGTCACAATTGTTTCCGAAACTGTAAGTGGGATTCAATTGTTCTTTTGCACAGTGCCTCCTTATGGTCCAATCTATCGTGTATTCCGATTTCAAGGTTAAGTCATAAGCTTTTCCTGTATGCCGAGACATCATTGATTTTCATTGTTGTACAATATATGGAATTTTGCGTCACAACTTTTTATGAAACTGTAAGTTGGATTCAATTGTTGTTTTGCACAGAGCTTCCTTATGATCCAATTTATCGTGTATTCGGATTTCAAGGTTACGCCATAAGCACTTCCTGTTTGCCGAGATGTCATTGTTTTTAATTGTTGTACAATGCATGGAATTTTTCGTCACATTTTTTTCTGAAACTGTAAGTGGGATTCAATTGTTGTTTTGTACAGAGCTTCCTTACGGTCCAATCTATCGTGTATTCCGATTTCAAGGTTAAGTCATACGCACTTCCTGTTTGCCGAGACATCATTGTTTTTCATTGTTGTACAATATATGGAATTTTTCGTCACAATTTTTTCTGAAACTGTAAGTGGGGTTCAATTGTTGTTTTGCACAGAGCTTCCTTATGTCCAATCTATCGTGTATCTGGATTTCAAGGTTAAGTCACTAGTACTTCCTGTTTGCCGAGACATCATTGTTTTTCATTATTTATTGTGTTTATACTTGTATTGTGCCCACACTTGTACTGTTCCACACGTGTATTGTGTACCTATACAATTAAATTTACACTTGTCACATTGATTCAGGGTTCAATGAGCGGGGGTATATCAGGCTGCCATT
>MJUU01063714.1:36612-54856 GCA_002080025.1 Modiolus philippinarum | reverse complement strand
GCAGATTTTCTTCATTCGATATTATATCGATGACTGCAATACTTCAACTTGCTGTAATTTAACATGAAATATATAAGAAAAGGCAGATTTTCTTCATTCGATATTATATCGATGTCCGCAATACTTGAACTTGCTGTGATATAAGAAAAGACAGATTTTCTTCATTCGATGTTATATCGATGGCTGCAATACTTCAACTTGCTGTAATTTAACATGAAATATATAAGAAAAAGGCAGATTTTCTACCCGAGCGAAAAATTGAGGCGTATTACGCCTGGAAATCTGGCGTAAACCAGGCGTAATTCAAGTTTCATACTGAAAACCAGGCGTAAAGGAGCAGGACAGGTAAATTTATAATAGTTACGGGCGTAAGATTTACTACAAACCAGGCGTAAATTCATGGGTTCCAGGCGTAAATTATATTGGGAGGCGTAAATATTTACCAGGCATACTAGTTTAAAAATTACGCTTTTTTAACCAGCATGCTATGGTAAATCAAAGGATCATGGGAAATTTCAAAAATTGGCTCTCAGTTTACATTCATGGAGGAAGTGAACATGTACTAGACTGGATCTTTGTTCAGATGAAATGTGTGTCTTATACCTAAGAATATGAAGTTCTATTAAATCAAAAGGAACAATATAACTCTTAAATCATCATAGTAAGTCTTATATTTGTTAATATTTTAAAAGATCTTCAAATAAATATGTTTAAAGATGATCAACAATGAAACAGATTATGAAGTTTAAATTTATTATCTGTGAACATTCAAAAAGGATTGGGTATACTTTAAAAATCATGTTAAAATCCCAAGAATATTTAGTTAATTTATATCTATGTCATATGACTAAACTGACATTATTTGGTGTAAATGAGCTAACAATATTTATGTAACTGTTGAAGAAGATAAATGAATGCATCTTTGAAAAAAAAATCAACACAAAAAGATATTAATTGCATATAATTAAATACTAGATACCTTTAATTTACTTTATCATATTTATAGAAAAATATATACTAAATTGCACACAGTACTCATATACACATGAATTTGTGTTAACTAAACACACACAAAGCACACAAGTATAAGTGTGTAATAAAATTACGCCAGGATTTATCTACTGACCAGGCGTATCTCATTTGCATATGACGCCTGGTTTTTGAAAACCAGGCGTACTCATTTAAATATTCCGTGTCATTTTACACCTGGATTACGCCAGTTTTATGCTTGGTTTACGGCAGTTTTACGCTTGGTTTATGCCTGGTTCAATCATGCTTATTACTCTGATATTACGCCTGGTTCCCAGAAATTTGTACGCCTGGTTTCCGTGAGTTTTCCAGTCGTAACACTTCGTACAGGTTCATTTGATATTATATCGATGCCCGCAATACTGCAACTTTCTGTTATTTAACCTAAAATATATAAGAAAAAGCAGATTTTCTTCATTCTATATTAAATCGATGCCCGCAATACTTCAACTTGCTGTAATTTAACATGAAATATATAAGATTAGGCAGATTTTCTTCATTCGCTATAACATCGAAGCCTGCAATACTTCAACTTTCTGTTATTTAACCTAAAATATATAAGAAAAGGCAAATTTTCTACATGCGATATTATATCGATGCCCGCCATACTTCAAAGTTTTGTTATTTAACCTAAAATATATAAGAAAAAGCAGATTATCTGCATTCGATATTATATCGATGCCCGCAATGCTTCAACTTGCTGTAATTTAACATGAAATATATAAGAAAAAGCAGATTTTCTTCATTTGATATTTTATCGATGCCCCCATCTATACTACAACTTGCTGAAATTTAACCTGAAATATAAAAGAAAAGGCAGATTTTCTTCATTAGATATTATATCTATGCCGCAATACTTCAACTTGCTGTAATTTAACATGAAATATATAAGAAAAGGCAGATTTTATTCATTCGATATTATATCGATGCCCGCAATACTTTAAATTTCTGTTATTTAAACTAAAATTTATAAGAAAAAGCAGATTTTCTTCATGAATAGTATAGCCCAAAAACAAGTTATACTCTATATGTTAATATGTTAATATTTTTTAAAGTTGTAAAGTTGCAGTTGTAAATATCTATATTATCTTTCAAAAACAGAAATAAGGGGACGACCGGTTGATTTTCAGGGGTGGGAATTGGGCGATTTTGTAAATAAAAAATGTAATCTTATATTAGTCCCAGGTCCCAGAGAAAAAAGAATATTTTAATCCTACTTGTAGTGGAAAGAAATAATTTATTTGTTCGAAATTTTCATGAAAATTAATA
This sequence comes from Modiolus philippinarum, assembly GCA_002080025.1. Lineage (NCBI taxonomy): Eukaryota > Metazoa > Mollusca > Bivalvia > Mytilida > Modiolidae > Modiolus > Modiolus philippinarum. The sequence goes on along the minus strand of MJUU01063714.1, from coordinate 52,558 downwards.
ATTTTTCTAGGCAAGGAAAACGGGCAAATATAGCTATAAGATGTGGTCTTTTGAATGAAAGTAGTAAACGCACGCAATGAACGGAGAATTCGAACGTTACTAGATACTCGCTTTACGCGACGAGTGCACTCGATGCACACGATGAGCGCTAATTTGGAAATTTTGAACGTTTAGGGCTCTATGACAGGTCAGAGCAGTCAGGATTCTATGACTGGTTAGAGCGGTCAGTGCTCTAACCAGAACAGGTCAGAGCAGTCAGGGCTCTGCGACCAGAACAGGTCAAAGCAGTCAGGGTTCTAGAACAGTTCTAAAGTTAACTTAGAGTAGCTTTTATGACTGCTCTATGACTGGTCTTTAACTTGAAAACGGTCCTAAGTTAACTTAGAAGAGCTTTTATGACTGGTTCAAGTTAACTTGGCGAGAGGTTATGTCTGCACCCTACTGTAACTAATTCCCCTTTTCTTGACATCGTTATGCTGTACACGTGTTTCAAGGAGTAACCTCTCATCGGCAGCATTAAAATCCAATAATATGGAAAGCCATATTCCAAACGTAGTCCAAAAGAAGCACTCATTTCCAAAAAATATCGAAATAGGAAGCCAAATCCAGTACCAAAAGCAGGAGATGCTTGCTCTACAAGTGCACCTTATCTCGTCTATGGTTTTAATTTATGTCCGTGTTGTTCATCTGTATTGGCTTTTCCTTTTTTTCTTTTCTGTACCATACCATATGTGATATCTCTGTATCTTTGTGTTTCCGATGATGGATGATGCTATTGTCTTTGGATTATTTTTCAGACTGACAGTTCGGTCCTCATAATTTACATATGGTCTTGTAAAAAGTATGACTTATTAATTGGGCTGCACAAATCCAAAACCCAGAAAGCTGGACACAAAGTTTCTAGTAGTATTATCATTAAGATCAGTCCAGATAATGAATAGATGTAGCAATGAAAACGAGAAAGGATGGAACATTTTGAATACAAAAAGGAAGACCAAGTCTAGTAAATGTCTGACAAACATCACAATTAGTCGCAAAATATATGTATCTCGTTAGATGTAAACAACCATCTGGTAAGGAGAAATTGTGCAATGAAAAATTAAAGCAAACACCAAAAATTGATATGAAAATAATCAAACTGGTTAGTCATTGCATTTACAATTATCTATTTTGATCAATGAAATGAGTATTTTTTTGATCAGCCGCATGTCAGATTTGTTTCCACATACAAAAACATCTTTACTTACAGCGTGATGCCATGAGTAAGTCGTTCTTAACCTTTCGGAACACCTGGAGATCATGCTGATGACACCTCGTAAGATTTATATGTGTGATGTCTTTTTACAGTTGGTTACTTATTTGGCCATCTTTCTTGTGTCACCATGTCATCGTTTGATTTAGTGCTATGATGGTATTTACTCTGTCAATCTCTGATGTTTCAATTACTTTTGACAAGTTTATTTCTTATTATCATATGATTTTACGTCATACTGAAAAAAGGACACAACACCACAAAAATTCAACAACAAAACAGATATAAACAAAAGCGAAACACAATTAGACACTAGCAGCCTATATCCTACAAATACAAGAACTATCATCGGGTACTCTGGTCAGCATTATCTGATATAGCAAATTGTCACATTCCCAGTAATAAGTTTTGCGTTTAGTCAAAGCCGGTGCACATCTATCACACAATAAGCAATTGATCTATTGAAAACACTATGCTCATCTATCAAACAGAAATATTGAAATGATGGGTCAAACCAATTTTTCGACCGAAAAAAGTTCGTTTGTAAATTGTGACATGTGATTGTAGTTCCCGGCCATTGTAGGTGTTTGCTGTTGTCCTGTTTTTTGTAATTCTGTAGTGAAAACAATTTTGAGACAGTAATCTAAATTTATTGATCTTGCGAAAAACATAGCAAAAATGACACAATTCACTTCGTAAAATCCTGCTATTTTAATTACATATCTATTTCTCAAATACAATCTTTAAATTCGTCCTTGGCATACATTGTTAATATAAAAGTAAAATCGTTTACGTTTCTTCAAACTTCAAGCGTCAAATTTCGAACTGGTATTCCATTTCTACCGATTAAAGAATATAAGATAAAAATATCTTTCGGTTATTTATATTATTATTGTTATATCATTTTCACTCTAAAAACACTGTTCCATTTTCATATACTTTATAGCAAACATAAATTCCTAGTCTGTTCTTCGTAACCGATCAACTGAAATCAGATTTGTGTTTGCACGAAATAAACTTGTCATCTGGAAATGCCGACTTCTGTATATCTACATCAGCTGAAATAATAGAACAATAGTATTACTTTACAACCCTTTTCCCTTCAGTTACAACCAAATGTTAACAATCTGAACAGAGTGTCAATGATCGAACATCTTTAATTTTGATGTAATTGCTTTTTTATGATATTATCAGTTTCTGATATACAACCAAAAGTAATCGCAGGAAGATAAATATGGACGAAAAAAATTCTCATTGCTGATAGAGATTTTAAAAAGAGGTTTGTAAAAAGCTCCTTGACTCTTCTTTCAAAATTATATTCTGTCTTTTTTTCTTTCCCTTCTCGAGGTAGTGGTGATGGAGTTAGTAGTCCACCTGTCTTGGGTTTATTTGTATGTTTATCATGCCACAGGGAAACGGGATAGGGGAGGTTTGGGTACACATAATATTTTAACCTGCTTAACCCTACTTTTGCTAATGCAAGTACCAAGTCCGACTATCCCGAGCTACTATCGTTGTTTACCTTTGTCTTTTGTCTTTTTATTGATGTTTTTCATGTGTGGTTTCCAGGTGAATTGTTTTATGAAATTGTGATTTTAAGCCATTGTTGGTGTTTCCTTTTCTGTTGCAATTGAACACAAAATAAGGCATCACAATATCGCCATCGTCCATGTCATGTATTTCTTTTTCTTGTAAGCGAAAACAAACTTAGTGCCTATCTTGAAAATGTAGATGGGAATACTTCCTTTACCCTGTAAAAGATATATACCTTTAGAAATCGCTGTGTACAAATATGTAGATACTTGTCCAACACATTTCATATATTGCCGTACAGGTACTACTGAAATAGATAATGTTTAAATACATGTTAGTGATTGGCAAAAGTATTGGTGCAGAATATAGTTTTTCGGTAATGTTGTGTGGAAGTAGCAATCAAATCAGTGTTTAGGCGGGAGTGTCATAATTTTATTCCCTGTACTTTTTGTGTTTCATTAAACTCTTTACACCCTTTCCGTTTTTATTTTCTTGTGTAGTTTGTAGTTTTAGAGCTTCAGGTTGTATCCATGTTTTCATACTAATAAAACATTTGCATGTATCAGGACCTTTTTATCTGCTGTTTCTGTTAAAAAATAATCTTTAAAACTGAAAAAAACCGACCTTCCAAAATGTGTGCTTAAATATCAAACACCTGTATTTATATGTTAAGTTACGGATTTATTACAAATTCAAAGCTTATTTCTTTTAATGAATGTATTTATTTATTATTGACCGTTATGCTGTGATGTTATAGAGTTTACTTCTGTGAAACTGAGCCGATAGTTAACATAAATACTGCGTTATGTTATGAATCTTCATTGTGTGTGTGTTTGCTTTAAACTGTTATTTTATTCTAGGCAGAATAAAAAGACCTTTCAATAAATAAAGATTTGACAGTATATTGCTTCAAATACAAGTATTCGTTGAATATGTAATTTCAATTCGTTACAATCATTTCTGATTTCTGTATTTCATTATATTCTTACATTTTTTATCGATGTTACATCATTTTAATGTCCATGGATGGGTTTGAAAAATTATAAATAAAGCGACCTTTTTCTTTTAATTCCTATGATGTCTCCCCCTTCCTCTGGTACAGGGGTTTTCCGGACACGGAGCTGTCGGGCGTGTCCCCATTAGGTGGATAGGGGAATGCCATGTCTATACGTAGTAGTAAGGTCATAATACGGAAAGCCTGGCCGCGACCAAATGTAGCCAAACTGTGTAGAGAAACGCCACGCTCCATGCAATATTGAGACCCTATCTATATTTCTTTAAGGAGAGCGGACGCACTGTTTGTCGTATAGAAGGCTGAATTTCCTACCCCTACCCATTTTTCCCCTTTCCAAGTGCAATAAAAACTCGTTGCCCCAGTTGTCCTATCCCATCCACTTTTACTTACATTGTTTTGGATTGATTAACTTGTTTTCGTGTTGATATAGCTTAAATATTACTCACGGGACGTTACACTCCAACTAATCAATAAATCAATCTCCCTATAACCGAATACTTTTATATAGTCTTACAAAACAAAATGAATGTTTGCCAGAAAGGGTTTCATTTCCCTGTAAATGAAAAGGAAAGGGCTTGTAAGGATGAAAATGACGACCATTACTAACCATCTTTAAATATATACAAGAATGAATTGCTCATGAATTCATTCTTTATTTCTATTCTTTATTCGTATTTTTTTTTTATTGTACCGGTATGTTGTTCAAACAATCTAGACATTTTTTTTTGTTCTTGAATAAAGCGAATCCTTGTAGAAGAGAATAACTTTTCTATTAATTACTTGAATGATATAGTTCCTAAACAAATTCAAAGATTTTCTTATGCATAGTTTTGGTTTTCTGGCTAATGAATTGTTTACAGATTGCTTGAATTTTTATGAAAGATATCTATGTATGTCTCAATTAAAATCGTTATCCCCAGTTGTTCATTTTAAGTGTCAGTGGTTATGTAATATTTTGACATTGGGCTTTTCAACTCGTGATAAATATTCCTACCTTAAAATTATTGAAATAAATCCACTTTATTCAAACATATTGTATACATTTCACAATACTAACAAGGAAATTGTACTTGTCTGGATTACATTTCTATTTGCCATCAATTAAATTTTTACCTGTACAGATGTTACGGAGTTTATTTGAACATATCCACGATATAATGATGTACGTGTAGTCTGTAAAAGATTATATAGTGAACGATTTTGTAACTCGTTACTATTTGTGAAATAAAACATGTTTGCAATAAAATTATATTCTTTTGTGTTTTTGGTGTAATCCTTTAAATGTGGATAGTTTTGAAGGGCTGACTCAAACAAATACGAAGACTACCACGCCTTTAATGATTGCGGGGTGGTGCCCTCGGGCCTCGATCTGATTTCGCGTCATTGTCTAAACGACGATCTGAATTCGCGCCGCAAATCCAAAAGGCACAGGTGAATGAGATGGTGCCCTCACGTTACAGTGGCGAGACGTGACGTTAAGTAATTGTACACACTCTTTGTATACCGTTATTTGCAAACTGAGATCGTCTAACCATAAGACCAGGTGATCTTCAAATTTGGGAAATTTCTACATTTAGTATGTTGTAGGTTGTGTTATGTAAAGCATAATACTGGATATCGTAGCTTTCATGTCATCTAAAACGAAATGATATCCCGAAAAGGCGAACACGATCCTATTTGGTAGTATCTCAAACATCCCAAAAGCATTTTCAAGAATTTTCGTCATTAAATACGTCTACCTTCATTCAGGTGATTCAAATCTCGGACCTGTTAGTTTATGGTTGAGTGGCGTCAGTGTTAACCTCATCCAAAAATTGGTGTCACCACAATCCGGTCTTTATCCTTGAAGATTTTACCTAGAAACGCTTCCCAGTTATGGACCAGCAGTCAAAGATTGCCAATCCACTGGTGTCGTAGTATAAAGATACTCCTGCTTTTATTAGCAGTAGAGAATGGTAGGAAAATATATGATTAGGCAATCGAAAAGCATCAATTGCCGAACGCAAGACAGTTAAAATGATTGGTAAGTTACATTTGGATTTATTTGGTCAAGAGAAATATTGACTGAATCGAATACAACTGAAAGTAAAACTGAGTACAAGCCGAGATGTATTTGCTTTGATGGGAGATAACCATGGTATCAAGATCTAAGAGATCTTTGTACAAAAATTCAACTCGGTCCAGCTTTTCGCATCAGACACGCCAAAGCGTTTGAAAAGACCTGTAAAAATATCCCATCAATAGAATACCCTAAAAATTGAAATCAAAGTGGACACTGTTTCTAAAGGAAACGCCAGTTATATACAGGATAACATGTTCCTGGAACAGCTTCACAAAGGATTAGTCATGGAATGGGTGGAAAGTGATGCCTAAAATAGGATTATCATAAAAAATCCATTTGATTTAAAAAATGTCAAGAAAAACTTTATGGCTTCTAACGCAGATGGAAAACAAATACCTATCAAACCGTTACAGCCCGATTTCACTAGAAATGGATATGTTCCAGTTAAACTGTTTCAAGATGAAAGAAATATTATTTCCAGATAGGAGTATGCCTAATTTCGATTTTGAAGGGAAAAAGAAAAAGACCCCCCCCCCCAAAAAAAAAGAAAAACACTTAATGCATTTAATGTTAAGATATCTATATACGTTTAATATTAACTCCTTAATGCAATTTTTTTTTGTAGAAAAAGAACCCGTACCTGATAGAAAAAAACCCTTACAGCATATTTTGATAACATTGAAATTTGAATAAAAGTCTATGAAGTGCCCTTATTCAAGCCCAGTCAGTAAGCTTAAATCAATTGTGGAGACATTGCGAACATCTCTATGCTGACCATTCTCGCCTTCAACAACGGAACCGCTCTTCAAGACCTCTGCTCAAACGCTACGGAGAAGCTACTGGGTGACATCCATACGAGATATTATTCTCCCTTAATCTCATACAGTCGAGAAGATTCACGCAGTCGGTCCCAGTAGCCGATGCTTCATATCCAAATTCATAACCTTTTTAGTTATTAAAAGTTTTCATAGATAAGATAACATAAGATAAATTAAAATACATCAAATTAATACTTAATTCTCTTTGTAAAAACTCTTCGCTGTTTGCTACTTATGTTCAAATGAACACTTTACAAGGCCTAATAATGATAAAAAAACATTTCCTATTCCACACATATTGTTGATGTTTTGTTCCACTCCCTTCCATTGGTTTATTACTATTGCTTAATTTTGAATAAAAAAAACTCGCGTACGCATCGCTACATCCAATATATACTACTTATGTTAAAACACTTATGCTTTTTGAAGCAAATCGCCACCTTCCCATATTTTAAATTTTTGCAGTGTGGACATTCAAATGATAGTCTATGAAGTGCTCTCAGTTAAACTCGGTCAGTAAGCTGAAATCAGTTGTGCAGACAATTGCGAACATCTACATTGACAAACGTTCTCGCCTTTCGCAACGGGGCTACTCTTCAGGACCTCCCCTCAAAAGCTTTACAGAAGCTACTATGTAACAATAATACAAGACGTTGTCTCCCTTAAGCTCCTTCATTCCAAAAGAGTTGGGCAGTCGGTTACCTTAGCTGATACCTCGTATCCAAATTCATACCCACACTCTTTCATTGGTATCAAGAGAAAAACTCACTTTCGTCTCGCCATGATCAATTTTAGTTATTTTTTTAGGACCGACATAAGCTTACGCTTTTAAAAGAATTCAATCGTTTCAACAGCCTCGATTTACCAAGTATGATTTAAAATATGTCACAAGTAACTTAAATAAAAACATACCAAACATATTTGATTCCAATTTTGTAAAATGCTGAAATATTTTCGTCTTAATTCTACCTTATGATAGAATACTGCAATTTGATTGGTATACTACAAGTGTATTTTTGACAAATACATAGCATTTCGAACAAGTTTTGAAGCTGCTGGACTTTTGCCTACAAAATGTTCAGTTTTGACCTCTTCCCGGGTATTTGTTAAAAAAATAGAAATTTTCTACCCTTCAGTGAGACGCTTGTATGAAATATAAAACCTACGCGTTCTACATAAAGTCATTCGGTTAGATTAAACAGATATGCCACGTTTGATCGGAAGGATTGGCGAAGAATACCAATCTCGAAATGCAATTTTCCCGCTGGGCTCGGGAAATATAACAACTCTCAACTGTTATTTTTTTTTTTTGCAAATCTCCCTCCCTAAACATGATATATCTGTAAAGAATCTGGCAATAAATTCACTTCATATTCCTTCAAGACACCTGAAAAGAACAGCCTTTCGCACTGAAATCCAAGCTTGAAATTGAAGATGTGTATCCCATTGTCGCTATACAATGTTTTGATCATAGTGACGTCTTGAATTTTCCTATCTTTTCTTAGAACGGCGGGAAAAATAAAAATGTTTCAAATGGAATGAAATTTGGCGGTAAATTTGAATGTGTAGAATCAATTTCTAATTTTTAAAAGGCCTCCGTTGCAATGGAGACAAAAAACAGAAATGCCAAAATTGGATGAATTTTGACGTGAAGGCTCTCTATTATGTGTAGAATCAAATGTCCAGTCTTCAAAATAGCAACGTGGCCATTGAAACCGAAAAATTGCGAGAAAATTAGAAATACCCCAAATGGGTCGAAAAAGCAATTTGAATATGAAATAGGGAAATATAGGAAAATAAAGAAAAGAGGATGACATGCCCCCGCGCAAGGTTGAAACAAATTGGAATTTTTTAGTAATATTTGTGTCTGTAAGACACATATGATGCCCCCGCTAAACACATGTTATTCTCGGTTGCACAGATAAACAATGTACACTCTATTACTAAATCACCAAAAAATAAAAAGTTGAACAATGCATATTTTTGAAAAAAAGAAGAACCGAGATCAAAATACCCCCCAATGCACATCTTCAATATAAGTACAAATTATCAGCAAAATAAAAGCTTTCTAGCATAAAAACTGTAGGAGGAGTTGCGCGGACAAACTATATACCCTCTATTACTAAATCACCAAAAAATTACGAAGTTCAACAATGTATAATTTTGATAAAAATTAACCAAAACCAAATCCTTACCACATGCACATCTTCAATATAGGTACAAAAGATCTGCAAAATAAAAACTTCCTAGCATGAAAATTGTAGGAGGAGTTTCGTAGACAAACTATGTACCCTCTATTACTGAATCACCAAAAAAAATGACTAAGTTCAACAATGTATGTTTTGACAAAAATTAATCAAAATCAAAATCCTTTGCACATGCACATCTTCAATATAGTTACAAAAGATCTGCAAAATAACAACTTCCTAGCATTAAAACTGTAGGAGGAGTTGCACGGACAAACTTTGTACCATCTATCACAATATCACCAAAAAATGACTTAAGTTTAACAATGAATATTTTTAACAAAATTAACCAAAAATGAAAATCCTTTCCACATGCACATTTTCAATATAGTTACAAATGATCTGCAAAATAAAAACTTCCTAGCATTAAAACCGTAGGAGGATTTGCGCGGACAAACTATGTACCCTCTATGAAAAATCAACAAAAATGACTATATATATAGTCCATGAAAAGAATATCCAGTTGTATGCTTCAACAATAACTCATTCGACTTCCCAACGAAAGTTTCAACTCCACATACAAAAGTTTGAATGTATTTAATCTTCAACTTTTAATATTTCGAAGTTTCATTCTACAAATTTCAGAACTTCAATGTCACCGAATCTCCGCTTTAGTGCTGTACTCGATGAAGATATATTTTGTCTAGTTAAAAATGGTAAATTTGAAACATACTATAAACCCTCTCCTCTGTGTGATATTGTTAGGTGAAAAGTCACATCATTTGGCAACTAAGAAAAAGAATTCGCAAAAATACAAAACTGAATAAAGGAATTTTCAAACAGTTCCTCCCGGTCTGATTCTATAATGTAACAGATACACATCTTAAAATTCTTAATTACTTATGTGCACTTTAAATTCCAATTGAATCTTTGACGCAAAGTTAGCTAGAATTGACAATTGAACATGCACTAAGATATTTATAGTTTTCATAACGAGAAATAATTGTATATCGATGGATATCAACTAGAGTTATGTAATTTCAAAATATAATAAACGAGCCTTTGGCGAGTTGTTAAAACTATTTCTCTTATGATTTTCATAATATTTAGTGCCGAACTGCTGTTTTTTATTTCAGTAAGAACACCGTTGCTAGGTAACGTTAATCACGGCCAACGAGATTTCAAAGTTGTCCAATAGAAACGTCGAAAAAATAATAGCACATCACGCGTGATGTGTTATTATTTGGCGCTTGACCAATGAAATTCCTGTAAAAGCGATTCAAAAAGTTCATATCTAACTCCAGCTTCAAAGTCTCGTTGTGTACCACAAATAACTATCCGTGCAAGGAAGAGATAATAATCGTGCATCCATATCCTTTATTTACTCCATATCCTTTTATTCACCATCATAAGAGAATATATTTTCACTTGTATCTAATTTTACAGATAACACTGTTACGTCTTGCGTTTTGGACCGGAGGGCAATATCCTTATTTTCTTTCCTCCTCTTCAAAATTTGGATAACAGGTATAAAAGTTGAACACATACCCTCAATGAATGCATGTTGTTCATGTCTGGTAAAGTTTCTGTCGACATGGATTTATTTCTGTTTTCTGTCACAAATGTAGTAAATGCTGGATCTATCAACTAACATTTCTTATCCTAGCGTTCAATATTAAAGTCAAGTAAACAAAAGTCACATTGATTCAAGCAGACAAAATATCTTATGAATGTATTGAAAAAATAACATTCAGGTGCATAACATACAAAAATGCAGCATCCTCAAGCACAAATCCATCAACGACCTCATGGAGACACAGACAATAGACAAAATAGTGCTTTGACGTTCAGTGTACAAGCCACACTCGGGTGTCCATAGAAAGCTGCACATAACTGCCGTTAATTTAAACATACCCATCTCCAATAAAAGGAGAAATTGCAATAGAATATTTATCAATCAAATCATGAATAATTAATTTCCTAGGCAACACTATCAGTCGAAAACCTAGCTAGTATAAAAGCTTATGAATTAAACTTTTGTCTCGTTGTAAAAAGTTCTTGATAGTGACGATATGCTCTATAGTATATCGGATTGAAAAAATACATTCTCCGTAGGTTTGGAAAGAGAAATTATTGCTGTTCAAAGTTTACAATATCAAAATTGAAATCGCTTTTTTTCTCTTTTTTTTTTTTGCCATAAATTCGCGTTATGAGGTTGGAACTGTTGTCGAATTCAAGATGTAAATTTGAAAATGTAACATAATGGTCAGTATTGTTAATAGCTTCTTTATTTCCTTATTTCTTAGAGCTGTTAAGTTATTTTGTGCAATTTGTTAACATAACAATTGATTAACGTCGCTATGTAGCAACGACATTGTATGGAACGCCCTTTTTGTATATGTCATAGGCAAAACTTTGTCACCGTGACGCAACAGTATAACTTCCAAATTAAAATCTTTTAGAGCCGCCTATCGAGGAGCTGTCACAAGTTTGTTGCAGAAGACATATGTACAGCTGGAGGATTTTTTTACGGGAACTTAATGTGACAGGTCGATTTTCCATGATTCGCGAGTTGAATTGGAACCAGGAGAAGACTAATTTAAAATTAGACATTAAAATTTTTGACATGATATCGGATGAGTAACATGAAGATGAGATTATAGACGCCGACAGGTATACATAAGATATTCAAATGGCCATTTCAAAGCTGTCCTCAATCATTGATAATTGCAAGACTATTGATAACCCATTTATACGCCCAACAAATTCCTAAGCTCACTCACATTGTACACAACCAGTGTGAGAGTTAAACACGCATGCATCGTAATACGTATCCTAACATAATTCAACTACAGTCAGCTATACTCAACCTGGTTACCCTGCTACATGTACCTTCCTATAGACCACTATGATTTTTTTAAGGATTCTGATGTACAAATTCTAACATGTTTATCAAACAACTAAAACTAACGAAGTCCTTAGCTCACTCCCACAGTACACAACCAGTGTAAGAGTTAAACACTTGATGTGAATAACGTATTCCATTTAACTCCCATTTTCCACACCTGTGCATGAAAACGTATCCTTAAATGATTTGCAGAAATAAAATTATCTTAAATTCCAACTATAAAAGAAGACAGTCAATGCACAGCAGAAATAAAATTAATATTTTTCACGAAAGGATATATGGAGTAAATGAACATGAAACCATAACACATATGTTAACTCCAACTGCAATAATTTTAATGCGCTATATGGCCATTTTGAAAATTAATTCCTCATCAACAGCACTAACACCAATTATGCTTAAGCACTACAAGTACATGAAACAGCGACTTGGTCAGTCACAAAATAAAAATAGACAGCTAAAAAAATTACCAAGTCCTATTTGCGATATTGCGGAGTTTAAACATTTTTGTTGGTATGGAAAACTCTATCAGAGCTCTATCGAAGCTCTGACTATCCCTCAAATGCTTCAATAAAATTGCTTCCTATGCTACTATTGAAACTTCCAGAAAACAAATACGCTTTTTGTCACAGGTATCGTGAAAGTCTTTTTTACACATAGGTTTGGACGAAATCTATAGATATTTCTGTTTGAGATAAAAAAAGGATCCAACATCGCAACTCATCACATACAGATTTGATCTATATATATATTTTGTTTAGAGCCACATGTTGGCCTTTTTATTATGAAAGCAATTTTTATTGAAGCATTTGAGGGATAGCCAGAGCTTCGATGTATATATTCTAAAAGCTGGATTGTATGTTGACAATATTGTTGCCGGTTTTGACAAATTATTTGAGTTGTTGGAATTTTAGAGATTTCATGCAACTCATGCATAAAGATCGTGGGCTTCAAACTGTAAAGACGTTAGTGGGATAGCAAAAGCACAAAACGATAACGACAATGACAAGACAGTTAGAGTTTGAGGTATACCATTGGATGTAAAAAAGATAGCGTAATTTTTGGATTCAGATCGTTTAAATTTCTGCCAGAAAATACAATTACAAAAGGAGAAATATCAAGGATATCGTTAAAGATTTACGATCCCCTTGGATTGATAACCCCATTAAGAATCCGTAAAAACATTTTTACAAATAAACAATTGAAGGATATGGAGAAAATGCACATAAAGCAAAGTCTCTACAAATATATGCAAAAATATGAAAGGATATGGAGTGAATGTCCATGTGACAAAAACGCAGACGATACATAGAAAATTCCAGTTTATCAAAGACAGGGCTTTTATACCTGTCGACATCTTGATGTCGCCTGAGGGTCTTCAACCAATATTCACCCCCTCAAGCGAGATCAAAAAGGCCCCTGGCGTGCAGTCAAGCGGTATTCTTGACAAAAATGTTGAGCATCATCGGTCGCAGCTAAAATATGTCATTGAAGCAACACACGTCAGGAGCGGTCAGTGAGAAAAAAGTAAAACCGGGCAATATCTGCCTACAAATATTTGTCATTAAGTTAGTAGCCCGACGAAAGACAAAAATAAGGACAAAAACAACATCGATAGACAACAAGGGGCACATCGAAATAGATGTAGGTTTATCTGGTGACAAGAAGGTTTACATTAGATACTATAAAAAGAAGATAGAATTCAATGGCTCTCAATGGATCACGACCAATGTTGAATATTCATGATTTTTCGAAGATATGGACAGTAAAGATGAGTTAACTTTACATGTATTCAAGAAAATCAGCATATGGAGCTTATGCGTACCTAGCTAAAGGACATATTTTTGTAATGGCGAAAAATCGAATTGAGCCTTTATAACAATTGACAATAACATAATTAGCTCTTTCTAGACCTTTGATAGAGTTTTCCATACCAACAAAAATGTTTAAACTCCGCAATATCTCAAATAGAACTTTTATTTTTTTAGCTGTATAATTTTCGCATCAATATTTTTTTTATTACTGACCAAGTCGCTGAAGTAAATTAACGGCAGTTATGTGCAGTTGTCTATGGACACCTGAGTGTGGCTTGTACACTGAACGTCAAAGTCATTTCACCTGCGTGAAGTTTTTTGACAATATTGGGTTGTGGCTTGCTAGCACTATTTTGATCTATTTTGTCCATTGTTTGTGCCGTCATGATGCTATAAGTTGTTGATGAATTTATGCTTGAGGATGCTGCATTATACAGTTATTGAATGGGTTGGAAGCAATAGACCAGAATATTTGTCTTGAGGTTATGGGAATGATCAAGTGTTCTATTGCAAGAGGCCAACGGCCAACGGCCGAGTGTAATAGAATACTTGATAATTCCCATTACCAAAGGACAAACATTCGGGTCTATTGCATTGAAACCAATCAATATATAACTGTTTTATTACCTAATTATTCATTTGAGATATTCATGTATGTATATGCACATCTGTTTTACTGTCCCCTAAAATGTTTTTACTCTATTTACCCTTAAAATACAGATGTTGTCTAAATGATTAGAATGAAGTGCAAATTTGGTATTTTGTCTTGTGTTCATGATTTCAAATTACCAAACTTTTCACCATTAGTAAAGTATATATGTTAGATATTAGATTTAAAAGAAGCTTATCATTAAAATGACCATGCTGTTTTGCAATTGGATCTTTTTGGCATAGCATCTCCTAAATGGCTCTTTCTTTTCAACTTTTTGAAAATTTCAAGTTTATTACATGACAAAAAATCAATCGTATTCATTTATACAAGTTTATTTCTTGTAGACAAAAATGAATTTGAAAGAGCAAAACACAGGAAGAATTTTGAAATAATATTGTTAAATTTTCAATTTAACAATAGTCAGTTAAATATCATATGCTTATGATTTCTCTGCAGTTAAAGCTTTCGGAGAGTGATATAAGAGACTAAATTTCATGTCACTACCCATTTCTCCTCTTTGCCACTGGTGATCGAAAATCGTTTTATTTCTTTCTTCTTATACATATAACTCACGGGAGATTAATCTCTAACCATTCAATCTATTTATTTATACTTTCCCAAGGAGAGCTGAAAAGGATAAATTTCCTGTCCCTACCCATTTCTCCCATTCTTCCAGTGGAAATCAAAACTCGTTGTCCCAGTTGTTTCTTCCACATTTAATTCTCACTTCTTTTACTTGCAATTTTTAAACATTAATTAATTTGTTCTCGTAGTGATATAACTTAAATATTGCTAATTGGACATACATTTCTAACCCATCAATCAGTCAATTAAATTGCTATTTTTTACAGCTTCAAACACCGAAAAGATCTCTGGCGACAAAAAAACTTTTGACTGGCGACCAAAAATTTCTGTTGGCGATCATTTTAAGTCAAAGTCTACTTTGAGGCCTGGATCATTTGGGAAAAGGTCACTGGAGTGCTTAAAATGAATCAAATCAAATTGCTTGGGTTAAGGTCACCATGGGCTCAGTGCAGGAGACTATTGCACAGTGCAATAGTACTTGACAGAGCAATAGATCACTTTGATCTGAATAAATGTTGGAAATAGTAGAAAATATGTATTTATTTCATAAATAGGATAAAACCTTGTAAATAGGTACATGTAATACCGTTGTATATTATGCATCTGAATATTATTGTTCAATACATTCATGATTTATTGTGTCTGCTGGAATCAATGTGACTGTTGTATACTTGACTTAAATACTGACCGCTCGGATAAGAAATGCTAGTTGATAGATCCAGCATATGCTACACTTGTGGCAGCAAGCAGAAACAAATCCATGTCGAAAGAAAATTTACCAGACATGATCAACATTCATTGAGGGTATGTGTTCAATTTTTTATACCTGTTATCCAAATTTTGAAGAGGAGGAGGAAAGGAAAAAAGGATATGTCATAAGAGTGTTATCTGTAAAATTAGATACAAGTGAATTAGAACTGGCACATAGGAAAACCTAATATCTTAGTACATGTTCAACTGTCTGTTCTAGCTGACTTTGCGTCAAAGATTCAATTAGAATTTAAAGTGCACATAAGTATTTTAGAATTTTAAGATGTCTATCTGCAACATTCAAGAATTTGACTTGGAGAAATTCCTTGATTCAATTTTGTATTTTTGCGAATTTTTGTTCTTGGTTTTTT
>MJUU01063714.1:18395-36185 GCA_002080025.1 Modiolus philippinarum | reverse complement strand
ATAAGGGCACTTCATAGACTTTTATTCAAATGTCAATGTTATCAAATTATGAAAATATGCATTAGGGACTTAATATTAAACGTATATAGATATCTTTGACATTGAATGCATTAAGCTTTTGTGTGTGTGTGTGTGTGTGTGTGTGTGTGTGTGTGTGTGTCCTTAGGCATACTCCTTTCAGGTAATAGGTAATAGTATTTCCTTCATCTTGAAACAATTTTCCAGTACTGCTAAAATTCCCCATATAACTCGAAGATATCAATTTGTAGTGAAATCTAGATGTAACGGTTTGGTAGGAATTTGCTTTCCATCGGCGTTCAGCGTTATAAAGTTTATTTTGATATTTTTTAAAATCAAATGGATTACTTGTGATGATCCTATTTTAAGCATCACTTTCCACACATCACTAGACTAATCGTTTGTGAAGCTGTCACAGAAACACGTTATCCTGTACATAACTGTCGTTTCCTTTAGAAACGGTGTCCACTTTGATTTCAATTTTTAGGGTATTCTATTGATGGAGTATTTTTACTGGTCTTTTCTAACGCTTTGGAGTGTCTGATGCGAATAGCTGGACTGGATTGAATTTTTTGGTGCAAAGAGACTGAACTCTTAGATCTTGATACGATGGTTATCTCCCATCAAAGCAAATACATCTGGACTTGTCCTCAATTTTACTTTCAGTTCTATTCGATTCAGTCAATATTTCTATTGACCAAATAAATCCAAACGTAACTTACCCATCAATCAACTGATTTGCTTTCGGCAATTGATACTTTTCGATTGCCTAATTATATATTTTCCTACCATTCTTTACTGCTGATAAAAGCAGGAGTACTGTATCTATACCACACGACACCAGTCGTTTGGCAATCTTTGACTGCTGGTGCATAACTGAGAAGCATTTCTAGGAAAATCTTCAAGGATAAAGACCTATGGGTGGTAACACCAATTTTTCGTTGAAGTTGATAATGACGCCACTAAATATAGTCTGCAACCATAAACTAACAGGTCCGACATTTTAATAACCTCCCAAGTCGTCACCTTGGCTGTGATGATTTGGGTTTCTACAAATAGATGAGTATTGGCACAATCCATATAATCGTCACCGGTACCACCGACAATAAGTTTTTAGGGTCCGTGTTCCGTTAAGGCAGATGTCAATCCATTCTGTTCACAGTATCCATCTTCGAAACTCGTTTGAGTGCGGGACAACCCACATAAATCCAATTCAGATTTCGTTCAATGGCGTGACTGTGTATATTCAAGAGCCACATTATCCGAAGATGTCGGTGATTGTGACATGTTGACTGCTTAGACAACGTCTGAGTTTTTTCTGACGCGTTGGTCTTTTTATATCCCGTTCCCCTGGAGGTTCAGTGTATTTGACGAGAAGTTTAGATCCCCTCTGTTGCAGTTGCAATCTCGATTTAGTTGCCTGTTTCAAATTTTCTTCTTTAAATGGTGTATCCTGCTACTGTCAATAACATTTTAAAAGCTTTTTTTCTCAATATTTAACTAGTTTGTTTAACAAAGGCATAGCCGCCTTAAACAAACCTCCAAATATGCTACCCAATCAATTTTCTTTTTAAAACACTCGGACGGCATGTACTGGATATTTTTACAATACAAAAATACATGTAAGTAACTATCTATACTCTTTATTATGCCATTTTTTGGCCTAGTCTTTAGAATTTGTTTCCCATTGATTACCAAAGCCATGCACCAATACTTCTAGGAAATCTTCGTCTGGTTGCTTAACGTAATGCATTGTGTCTTGAGGCCTCTATAGAACCCCTGAGGGCAAAGTTTTCAACCCCGCATGGTAAAATCAAAGCAGATGCCCTGTGCGGCCTCCACCATAAGCGCCTGGGTGGGTTTCTGAACCTTGAGCCCACAGCAGGTTTCCAAAGTTGGATGTCAAAACGTCGGAAATAACCACTTTGAGACTTTCTGTAGAATTCCAGACGGCAAAGTTCTTAACCACTTTTGCTTTAAATGGAAGCTAGTACCCCTGTCTTCTACCAACTAAAGTGCCCAGGTGGGTTTCTTCACCTCAAGCCCACGGCAGGGGTCCAAAATTTGACTTTTCTTGTTTTTTTTTTTTTCAAAAATTGGGACTGTATGTTGAGGCCTCTGTAGAACTCTTGACGGCAAAGTTTTCAATACCGCTTGGTAAAATCAAAGCAGATGCCCTACCCGGCCTCCACCATAAGCACCTGGGTGGGTTTCTGCACCTTGAGCCGAAAGCAGGTTTCCAAAATTGGATGTCAAAACGTCGGAATTCCAGACGGCAAAGTTCTTGACCACTTGAGGTTTAAATGGAAGCTAGTACCCCTGTCTTCTTCCAACTAAAGTGCCCAGGTGGGTTTCTGCACCTCAAGCCCACCGCAGGGGTCCAAAGTTCGACTTTTGTGTTATTTTTTCCAAAAAAGGGGGTGTATGTTGAGGCCTCTGTGGAACTCCTGACGGCAGTTTTCAACCCCGCTTGGTAAAATCAAAGCAGATGCCCCGCCCGGCCTCCATCATAAGCGCCTAGGTGGGTTTCTGCACCATGAGCCCACAGCAGCTTTCCAAAGTTGGATG
Source organism: Modiolus philippinarum (assembly GCA_002080025.1). Taxonomy (NCBI): domain Eukaryota; kingdom Metazoa; phylum Mollusca; class Bivalvia; order Mytilida; family Modiolidae; genus Modiolus; species Modiolus philippinarum. The sequence continues at coordinate 33,599 of MJUU01063714.1, read as the reverse complement.
TCAAAACGTCGGAAATGACCACTTTGAGACTTTCTGTAGAATTCAAAACAGCAAAGTTCTTGACCACTTGTGGTTTAAATGGAAGCTAGTACCCCTGTCTTCTACCAACTTAAGTGCGCAGGTGGGTTTCTGCAACTCAAGCGCAGGACAAGGGTCCAAATTTCGACTTTTGTTTTTTTTTTCAAAAAGGGGTAGGATGTATATTAAGGCCTCTGTAGAACTCCTGACGGCAAAGATTTCAACCGCGCTTGGTAAAATCAAAGCAGATACCCTGCCTTGCCTCCACCATAAGCGCCTGGGTTGGTTTCAGCACTTTAGCCCACAGCAAGTTTCCAAACTTGGATGTAAAACGTCGGAAATGACCATTTTGAGACTTTCTGTAGAATTCCAGACGGCAAAGATCTTGACCACTTGTAGTTTAAATGGAAGCTAGTACCCCTGTCTTCTACCAATTAAAGTGGCTAGGTAGGTTTCTGCACCTCAAGCCCACGGCAGGGGTCCAAAATTTGACTTTTCTTGTTTTTTTTTCAGAAATTTTGCGTGTATGTTGAGGCCTCTGGAAAATTCTTGACGCGTAGTTTTCAATACCGCTTGGTAAAATCAAAGCAGATGCCCTACCCGGCCTCCACCATAAGCACCTGGGTGGGTTTCTGCACCTTGAGCCGAAAGCAGGTTTCCAAAATTGGATGTCAAAACGTCGGAAATGACCACTTTGAGACTTTCTGTAGAATTCCAGACGGCAAAGTTCTTGACCACTTGAGGTTTAAATGGAAGCTAGTACCCCTGTCTTCTTCCAACTAAAGTGCCCAGGTGGGTTTCTGCACCTCAAGCCCACCACAGGGGTCCAAAGTTCGACTTTTGTGTTGTTTTTTTCCAAAAAAGGGGGTGTATGTTGAGGCCTCTGTGGAACTCCTGACGGCAGTTTTCAACCCCGCTTGTAAAAATCTAAGCAGATGCTCTGCCCGGCCACCATCATAAGCGCCTGGGTGGGTTTCTCCACCTTGAGCCCACAGCATTTTTCCAAAGTTGGATGCCAAAACGTCGGAAATTACCACTTTGAGACTTTCTGTAGAATTCCAGACGGCAAAGTTCTTGACCACTTGTGGTTTAAATGGAAGGTGGTACCCCTCTTTCTACCAACCAAAGTGCCCAGGTAGGTTTTGCACCGCAAGCCCACGGCAGGGGTCCAAAGTTCGACCTTTATTGTTTTTTTCCAAAAAGAGTGGTGTATGTTGAGACCTCTGTAGAACTCCTGACGGCAAAGTTTTCAACCCCGCTTGGTAAAATCAAAGCAGATGCTCTGCCCGGCCTCCATCATAAGCGTCTTGGTAGGTTTCTGCAATTGAGCCCACAGCAGCTTTCCAAAGTTGGATGTCAAAACGTCGGAAATGACCACTTTGAAACTTTCTGTAGGATTCCAGACGGCAAAATTGGTGATCACTTGTGGTTCAAATGGAAGCTAGTACCCCTGTCTTCTACCAACTAAAGTGTCCAGTTGGGTTTCTGAACCTCAAGCCCACGAGAGGGGTCCAAAGCTTAGTTTTTTTCCGAAAAGGGGGCGGGGTGTATTTTGGGGCCTCTGTAGAACTCCAGACGGCAAAGTTTTCAACCCTGCTTAGTAAAATCGAATCAGATGCCCTGCCTGGCCTCAACCATAAGCACCTAGGTAGGTTTCTGCACCTTAAGCCCAGAGCAGGTTTCCAAAGGCGGATGTCAAAACGTCGGAAATGACCACTTTGAGACTTTCTGTAGAATTCCAGACGGCAAAGTTCTTTACCACTTGTGGTTTTTTTAATGGAAGCTAGTACCCCTGTTTTCTACCAACTAAAGTGCCCAGGTGGTTTTCTGCACCTCAACCCGACGGCAGAGGCCCAAAGTTCGACTTTTATTGTTTTTTTTTTCAAAAGACGGGGGGGGGGGTTGTTAGTTGANCGCTGTAGAACTCCTGACTGCAAAGATTTTAACCCTGCTTTGTAAAATCGAATCAGATGCCCTGTCTGGCCTCCACCATCAGCGCCTGGTTGTGTTTCTGCACCTTTAGCCCACAGCAGGTTTCTAAAGTTGGATGGCAAAACGTCGAAAATGACAACTTTGAGACTTTCTGTAGAATTCTAGACGGCAAAGTTCTTGACCACTTGTGGCTTAAATGGAAGCTAGTACCCCTGTCTTCTACTAACTAAAGTGCGCAGGTAGGTTTCTCCACCCCAAGCCCACGACAGGGGTCCAAAGTTCGACTTTTGTTTTTTTTTAAAGGAGGGTGTATGTTGTTGCCTCTGTAGAACTTCTGACGACAAAATTTTCAACCCCGCTTGGTAAAATCTAAGCAGATGCTCTGCCCGGCCTCCATCATAAGCGCCTGGGTGGGTTTCTGCACCTTAAGCCCACAGCAGTTTTCCAAAGTTGGATGTCAAAACGTCAGAAATGACCACTTTGAGACTTTCTGTAGAATTCCAGACGGCAAAGTTCTTGACCACTTGCGGTTTAAATGGAAGGTAGTACCCCTCTTTCTACCAACCAAAGTCCCCAGGTAGGTTTCTGCACCGCAAGCCCGCGGCAGGGGTCCAAAGTTAGACCTTTATTGTTTTATCAAAAAAAGAGGGGTGTATGTTGAGACCTCTAGAACTCCTGACGACAAAATTTTCAACCCCGCTTGGTAAAATCTAAGCAGATGCTCTGCCCGGCCTCCATCATAAGCGTCTGGGTAGGTTTCTGCACCTTGAGCCCACAGCAGCTTTCCAAAGTTGGATGTCAAAACGTCGGAAATGACCACTTTGAGACTTTCTGTAGAATTCCGGACGGCAAAATTGGTGATCACTTGTGGTTCATATGGAAGCTAGTACCCCTGTCTTCTACCAACTAAAGTGCCCAGATGGGTTCCTGCACCTCAAGCCCACGAGAGGGTCCAAAGCTTAGTTTTTTTCGAAAAGGGGTGGGGTTGTATTTTGGGGCCTCTGTAGAACTCCAGACGGCAAAGTTTTCAAACCCGCTTAGTAAAATCGAATCAGATGCCCTGTCTGGCCTCCACCATAAGCGCCTGGAGTGTGTTTCTGCACCTTGAGCCCACAGCAGGTTTCTAAAGTTGGATGGCGAAACGTCGGAAATGACCATTTTGAGACTTTCTGTAGAATTCTAGACGGCAAAGTTCTTGACCACTTGTGGCTTAAATGGAAGCTGGTACCCCTGTCTTCTACTAACTAAAGTGCCCAGGTGGGTTTCTCCACCTCAAGCCCATGACAGGGGTCCAAAGTTCGACTTTTGTTTTTTTTTAAAGGAGGGTGTATGTTGGGCCTCTGTAGAACTCCTGACGACAAATTTTTCAACCTCGCTTGGTAAAATCTAAGCAGATGCTCTGCCCGGCCTCCATCATAAGCGCCTGGGTGGGTTTCTGCACCTTGAGCCCACAGCAGTTTTCCAAAGTTGGATGTCAAAACGTCGGAAATGACCACTTTGAGACTTTCTGTAGAATTCCAGACGGCAAAGTTCTTGACCACTTGTGGTTTAAATGGAAGGTAGTACCCCTCTTTCTACCAACCAAAGTGCCCAGGTAGGTTTCTGCACCGCAAGCCCACGGCAGGGGTCCAAAGTTCGACCTTTATTGTTTTTTCCAAAAAGAGGGGTGTATGTTGAGACCTCTGTAGAATTCCTGACGGCAAAGTTTTCAACCCCGCTTGGTAAAATGAAAGCACATGCTCTGCCTGGCCTCCATGATAAGCGTCTGGGTAGGTTTCTGCACCTTGAGCCCACAGCAGCTTTCCAAAGTTGGATGTCAAAACGCCGGAAATGACCACTTTGAGACTTTCTGTAGAATTCCAGACGGCAAAATTGGTGATCACTTGTGGTTCAAATGGAAGCTAGTACCCCTGTCTTCTACCAACTAAAGTGCCCAGGTGGGTTTCTGCACCTCAAGCCGACGAGAGGGGTCCGAAGCTTAGTTTTTTTTATCGAAAAGGGGTGGGGGTTATTTTGGGGTTCTGTAGAACTCCAGACGGCAAAGTTTTCAACCCCGCTTAGTAAAATCGAATCAGATGCCCTGCCTGGCCTCCACCATAAGCGCCTAGGTAGGTTTCTGCACCTTGAGCCCAGAGCAGGTTTCCAAAGGTGGATGTCAAAACGTCGGAAATGACCACTTTGAGACTTTCTGTAGAATTCCAGACGGCAAAGTTCTTGACCACTTGTGGTTTAAATGGAAGCTAGTACCCCTGTTTCCTACCAACTAAAGTGCCCAGGTGGTTTTCTGCACCTCAAGCCCACGGGAGGGGCCCAAAGTTCGACTTTTAGTGTTTTTTTTTTCAAAAGAGGGGTGTATGTTGAGGCCACTGTAGAACTCCTGACGGCAAAGTTTTCAACTCCGTTTAGTAAAATCAAAGCAGATGCTCTACCCGGCCTCAATCATTAGCGCCTGGGTGAGTTTCTGCACCTTGAACCCACAGCAGGTTTCCAGAGTTGGATGTCAAAACATCGGAAATGACCACTTTGAGACTTTCTGTAGAATTCCACACGGCAAAATTGTTGACCACATGTGGTTTAAATGGAAGCTAGAATCCCTGCTTTCTACCAACTAAAGTGCCCAGGTGGGTTTCTGCATCTCAAGCCCACGACAGGGGTCCAAATTTCGACTTTTATTGTTTTTTTCCAAAAGGGGGGTGTATGTTGAGGCCTCTGTAGAACTCTTGACGGCAAAGTTTTCAACCCCGCTTGGTAAAATCAAAGCAGATGCCCTGCCGCCTCCATCATAAGCGCCTGGTTGGGTTTCTTCACCATGAGCCCACAGCAGGTTTCCAAAGTTGAATGTCAAAACGTCGGAAATGACCACTTTGAGTCTTTCTGTAGAATTGCAGATGGCAAAATTGTTGACCACATATAGTTCAAATGGAAGCTAGTACCCCTGTCTTCTACCAACTAAAGTGCCCAGGTGGGTTTCTGCAATTCAAGCCCACGACAGGGGTCCAAAGCTTAGTTTTTTTTCCGAAAAAGGTTGCGGGTGTATGTTGGAGCCTCTGTAGAATTCCAGACGGCAAAATGGATGACCACTTGTGGTTTAAATTGAAGCTAGTACCCCTCTGTTCTTCCAACTAAAGTGCCCAGGTGGGTTTCTGCACCTCAAGCCCACGGCAGGGGTCCAAAGTTCGACTTTTATTGTTTTTTTTTCAAAAAGGGGGTGTATGTTGAGGCCTCTGTAGAACTCTTGACGGCAAAGTTTTCAACCCCGCTTGGTAAAATCAAAGCAGATGCCCTGCCCGGCCTCGATCATAAGCGCCTGGGTGGGTTTCTGCACCATGAGCCCTTCTACCAACTAAAGTGCCCAGGTGGGTTTCTGCACCTCAAGCGCACGACAGGGGTCCAAAGCTTTTGTTATTCCGAAAAAGAGTGGGGATGTATGTTGAGGCCTCTGTAGAACTCCTGACGGCAATGTCTTCGACCCCGCTTAGTAAATTTGAAGCAGATGCCCTGCCTGGCCTCCATCATAAGCGCCTAGGTGGCTTTCTGCACCTTGAGCCCGCAGCAGGTTTCTAAAGTTGGATGTCAAAACGTCGGAAATGACCACTGAGACTTTCTGTAGAATTCCAGACGGCAAAGTTCTTGACCACTTGTGGTCTAAATGGAAGCTAGTACCCCTCTTTTCTACCAACTAAAATGCCCAGGTGGGTGTCTGCACCTGAAGTCCACGGCAGGGGTCCAAAGGTTTTTTTTCCGAAAACGGGTGGGGGTGTATTTTCGGGCCTCTGTAGAACTCCAGACGGCAAAGTTTTCAACCGCGCTTAGTAAAATTGAAGCAGATGCCCTGCCTGGCCTCCACCATAAGCACCTAGATGGGTATCTGCACCTTGAGCCCACAGCAGGTTTCCAAAGGTGGATGTCAAAACGTCGGAAATGACCAGTTTGAGACTTTCTGTAGAATTCCAGACGGCAAAGTTCTTGACCACTTGTGGTTAAAATGGAAGCTAGTTTTCAACCCCGCTTTGTAAAATCGAAGCAGATGCCCTGCTGGGTCTCCACCATAAGCGCCTGGATGGGTTTCTGCACCTTGAGCCCACAGCAGGTTTCTAAAGTTGGATATCGAAACGTCGGAAATGACCACTTTTAGACTTTCTGTAGAATTCCAGACGGCAAAGTTCTTGACCAATTGTGGTATAAATGGAAGCTAGTACCCCTGTCTTCTACCAACTAAAGTGCCCAGGTGGGTTTCTGCACCTCAAGCCCACGGCAGGGGTCCAAAGTTCGACTATTGTTGTTTTTTTTTTCAAAAAGGGGGGTGTAAATTGAGGCCTCTGTAGAACCCCTGACGGCAAAGTTTTCAACCCCGCTTAGTAAAATCAAAGCAAATCCTCTGCCCGGCCTCCATCATAAGCGCCTGGGTGAGTTTCTGCACCTTGAACCCACAGCAGGTTTCCAAAGTTGGATGTCAAAACGTCGGAAATGACCACTTTGAGACTTTCTGTAGAATTCTAGACGGCAAAATTGTTGACCACATGTGGTTTAAATGGAAGCTAGTACCCCTGTCTTCTACCAACTGAAGTGCCCAAGTGGGTTTCTGCACCTCAAGCCCACGACACGGGTTCAAATTTCGACCTTTATTGGGTTTTTTTTTCCAAAAAGGGGTAGGGTGTATCTTGAGGCCTCTGTAGAACTAGTGACGAAAAATTTTTCAACCCCGCTTGGTAAAATAAAGCAAATACCATGCCTGGCCTCCACCATATGCGCCTGGGTGGGTTTCTGCACCTTGAGCCCACAGCAAGTTTCCAAAGTTGGATATAAAACGTCGGAAATGACCACTTTGAGACTTTCTGTAGAATTTCAGACGGCAAAATTGTTGACCACTTGTGGTTAAAATGGAAGCTAGTACCCCTCTCTTCTTCCATCTAAAGTGCTAAGGTGTGTTTCTGCACCTCAAGCCCACGGCAGGGGTCCAAAATTCGACTTTTATTGTTTTTTTCCAAAAGAGGGTGTATGTTGAGGCCTCTGTAGAACTCTTGACGGTAATGTTTTCAACCCCGCTTGAAAAAATCAAAGCAGATGCCCTGCCCGGCCTCCATCATAAGCGCCTGGTTGGGTTTCTTCACCATGAGCCCACAGCAGCTTTTCAAAGCTGGAATTCAAAACGTCGGAAATGACCATTTTTAGACTTTCTGTAGAATTCCAGACGGCAAAATTGTTGATCACTTGTGGTTTAAATGGATGCTGGTACCCCTATCTTCTACCAACTAAAGTACCCAGGTGGGTTTCTGCACCTCAAGCCCACGGCAGGGGTCCAAAGTTAGACTTTTCTTGTTTTTTTCCAAAAAGGGAGTGGATGTTGAGGCCTCTGTAGAACTCCTGACGGCAAAGTGTTCAACCCCGCTTAGCAAAATCGAAGGAGATGCCCTGCCTGGCCTCCACCATAAGCGCCTAGGTGGGTTTCTGCACCTTGACCCCACAGCAGGTTTCCAAAGGTGGATGTCAAAACGTCGGAAATGTCCATTTTGAGACATTCTGTAGAATTCCAGACGGAAAAGTTTTTCACCACTTGTGGTTTAAATGGAAGCTAGTACCCATGTCGTCTACCAACTAAAGTGCCCAGGTGGGTTTCTGCATCTCAAGCCCACGGCAAGAGTCCAAAGTTCGACTTTTATTGTTTTTTTTCCAAAAAGGGGTGTATGTTGAGGCCTCTGTAGAACTCCTGACGGCAAAATATTCACACCCGCGTAGTAAAGTCAAAGCAGATGCTCTGCCCGGCCTGCAACATAAGCGCCTGGGTGAGTTTCTGCACCTTGAGCCCACAGCAGGTTTCTAAAATTGGATGTCAAAACGTCAGAAATGTCAAATTTGAGACTTTCTGTAGAATTCCATACGGCAAAGTCCTTGACCACTTGTGGTTTAAATGGAAGCTAGTACCCCTCTCTTCTTCCAACCAAAGTGCCCAGGTGGGATTCTGCACCTCAAGCCAACGGCAGGGGTCCAAAATTCTACTTTTATTGTTTTTTCTTCCTAAAAGGGGGGTGTATGTTGAGGCCTCTGTAGGTCTCCTAACGGCAAAGTTTTCAACCCCGATGCTCTGCCCGGCCTCCATCATAAGCGCCTGGGTAGGTTTCTGCACCTTGAGCCAACAGCAGGTTTCCAAAGTTGGATGTAAAACCTTGGAAATGACCACTTTGAGACTTTCTGTAGAATTCCAGACGGAAAAATTGTTGACCACTTGTGGTTTCAATGGAAGCTAGTACCCCTGTCTTCTAAAAAGTAAAGTGCCTAGGTGGGTTTCTGCACCTCAAGCCCACGGCAGGGATCCAAAATTCGACTTTTGTTGTTTTTTTTCCAAAAAGGGGGTGTATGTTGAGGCCTCTGTGGAACTCCTGACGACAAAGTTTTGAACCCCGCTTTGTAAAATCGAAGCAGACGACCTGCCCGGCCTCCATCATGAGCGCCTGGTCGGGTTTCAGCACCTTGAGCCCACAGCAGGTTTCCAAAGTTTGATGTCAAAACGTTGGAAATGACCACTTTGAGACTTTCTGTGGAATTCCACACAAAGTTCTTGACCACTTGTGGTTTAAATCGAAGCTGGTACCCCTCTCTTCTACCAACTAAAGTGACCAGGTGGGTTTCTGCACCTCAAGGCCACGGCAGGGGTCCAAAATTCGACTTTGATTGTTTTTTCCAAAAAGTGGGTGTATGTTGAGGCCTCTGTAGAACTCCTGCCGGCAAGGTTTTCAAACCCGCTTGGTTAAATCAAAACAGATGCTCTCCTCGGACTTCATCATCAGCGCATGGGTGGGTTTCTGCACCTTGAGCCCACACCAGGTTTCCAAAGTTGGATGTCAAAACGTCGGAAATGACCACTTTGAGACTTTCTGTAGAATTCCAGACGGCAAAGTTCTTGACCACTTGTAGTTTAATTGGAAGCTAGTGCCCCTCTCTTCTACCAAAGTGCCCCTCTCTTCAACCAAAGTGCCCAGGTGGGTTTCTGCACCTCAAGCACACGGCAGGGGTCCAAAATTCCACTTGTATTGTTTTTTTCCAAAAAGGGGGGTGTATGTTGAGGCCTCTGTAGAACTCCAGACGGCAAAACTTTTCAACCCCGTTTGGGAAAATTAAAGCAGATGCTCTCCCCGGCCTCTATCATGAGCGCATGGGTGGGTTTCTGCACCTTGAGCCCACAGCAGGTTTCCAAAGTTGACAGGGGTCCAAAGCTTATTGTTTTTTTCCGAAAAGGAGTGGGGTGTATGTTGAGGCCTCTGTAGAACTCCTGATGGCAAAGTTTTCAACCCCGCTTTGTAAAATCGAAGCAGATGCCCTGCCTGGCCTCCACCATAAGCGCTTATGTGGGTTTCTGCACATTGAGCCCACAGCAGGTTTCCAAAGGTGGATGTCAAAACGTCGGAAATGACCACTTTGAGACTTTCTGTAGAATTCCAGACAGCAAAGTTCTTGACCATTTGTTGTTTAAATGGATGCTAGTACCCCTGTCTTCTACTAACTAAAGTGCACAGGTCGGTTTCTGCACCTCAAGCCCACGGCAGGGGTCCAAAGTTCGACTTTTATTGTTTTTTTTTTTTAAAAAACAGGGGTGTATGTTGAGGCCTCTGTAGAACTCCTGACGGCAAAGTTTTCAACCCCGCTCGGTAAAATCAAAGCAGATGCTCTGCCCGGCCTCCATCATAAGCGCCTGGGTGGGTTTTTGCACCTTGAGCCCACAGCAGCTTTCCAAAGTTGGATGCCGCCGTGCGCGGTCCCGGCTTATGAATAGGCCCGCAGCATCCTCTGAGCTTGGAGTATGAGTCTTCCTAACAGAGGACCCCGAGGGAACCCTGGGATATAGAAATAGGACCTAGTATCTCGGGCTTGCGGGATGTGACCCCTCCTAAATGGAGGCTGACTCCGAGGGTCCCGGGATATAGAAATAGGACCCATTCCGTGGTTTTGCGGGATTCATAAATACACAACCAATCTTTCGGATGGGATGTAAACTCAGGTCCACGTGTTGGAAGAAACGCCACGCGTCCTGCACGTAAACAGATTCCTTGTAGCAAGCTCTTTTGGGGTGGTCCGTAGGTGATCGGCTACAAGGCTAAATTCCCCGCCCTTGACGATTTCATCCTACTTTTCAAGTGGCAGTCAGAATTTCCCGTCCCATAGCCCTTTCCATACCCCAAAGTCATTATTTATTAACAAACTTGTTCTCGTCTTGATAAAGCTGAAATATTGCTGAGTAGACGTTAAACAATATTCAATCAATCAAAACAAAGTTGGATGTAAAACGTCGGAAATGACCACTTTGAGACTTTCTGTAGAACAGAGAATTCCAGACGGCAAATTGTTGATCTTTTGTGGTTTAAATGGAAGCTAGTACCCCTGTCTTCTACCAACTAAAGTGCCCAGGTGGGTTTCTGCACCTCAAGCCCACGACAGGGGTCCAAAGCTTATTGTTTTTTTCCGAAAAGGGGTTGGGGTGTATGTTGAGGCCTCTGTAGAACTCCTTACGGCAAAGTTTTCAACCCCGCTTAGTAAAATCGAAGCAGATGCCCTGCCTTACCCCCACCATAAGGTCCTAGGTGGGTTTCTGCACCTAGAGCCCACAGAAGGTTTCCAAAGTTGGATGTAAAACGTCGGAAATGACCACTTTGAGACTTTCTGTAGAATTCCAGACGGAAAAAATTGTTGACCAGTTGTGGTTTAAATGGAAGCTATTACCCCTGTTTTCTGCCAACTAAAGTGCCTAGGTAAATTTTTGCACCCCAAGCCCACGGCAGGGATCCAAAATTCGACTTTAGTTGTTTTTTTTCAAAAAGGGGGTGTATGTTGAGGCCTCTGTAGAACTCCTGACGACAAAGTTTTCAACCCCGCTTGGTAAAATCGTAGCAGATGACCTGCCCGGCCTCCATCATAAGCGCCTGGTCGGGTTTCTGCACCTTGATCCCACTGCAGGTTTCCAAGGTTGGATGTCAAAACGTCGGAAATGACCACTTTGAGACTTTCTGTAGAATTCCAGACGACAAAGTTTAAATGAAAGCTAGTTCCCCTCTCTTCTTCCAACTAAAGTGACCAGGTGGGTTTCTGCACCTCAAGGCCACGGCAGGGGTCCAAAATTCGACTTGTTTTATTTTTGTGCAAAAAGGGGGTGTATGTTGAGGCCTCTGTAAAACTCCTGACGGCAAAGTTTTCAACCCCGCTTGGTAAAATCAAAGCAGATGCTCTTCCCGGCATCCATCATAAGAGCCTTGTCGGGTTTCAGCACCTTGAGCCCACAGCAGGTTTCTAAGTTGGATGTCAAATCGTCGGAAATGACCACTTTGAGACTTTCATTAGAATTCCAGACGGCAAAAATGTTGATCGTTGTGGTGTAAATGGAAGCTAGTACCCTAGTCTTCCAACAACTAAAGTGCCCAGGTGGGTTTCTGCACTTCAAGCCCACGACAGGGGTCCAAAACTTATTGTTTTTTTCCGAAAAGGGGTGGGGATGTATGTTGAGGCCTCTGTAGAACTCCTGACGGCAAAGTTTTCAACCCCGCTTAGTAAAACCGAAGCAGATGCCCTGCCCGGCCTCCGTCATTAGCGCCTGGATGGGTTTCTGCACCTTGAGCCCACAGCAGGTTTCAAAAGTTTGATGTCAAAACGTCGGAAATGACCACTTTGAGATTTTCTGAAGAATTCCAGACGGCAAAATTGTTGACCACTTGTGGTTTAAATGGAAGCTAGTACCCCTGTCTTCTACCAACTAAAGTGCTTAGGTGGGTTTCTTCACCACAAGTTTACGGCAGGGGTCCAAAGTTGGACTTTTGTTGTTGTTTTTTTTTAAAAATGAGGCTGTATGTTGAGGCATCTGTAGAACTCTTGACGGCAAAGTTTTCAACCCCACTTGGTAAAATCAAAGCAGATGCCCTACCCGGCCTCCGCCATAAGCGCCTGGGTGGTTTTCTGCACCTTGAGCCCACAGCAGGTTTCCAAAGTTGGATGTCAAAACGTTGGAAATGACCACTTTGAGACTTTCTGTAGAATTCCAGACGACAAAGTTCTTGACCACTTGTTGTTTAAATGGAAGCTCGTACCCCTGTCTTCTACCAACTTAAGTGACCAGATCGGATCACTCCACAGTAATGCTGCACTTTAAACTTCAAGAATTCAAAATTGGAAAAGGTCTTTGGAAATTCAATAATTCTCTTTATATGATCCAGAATATGTAAAATTAGTAAAAAAAACATAAAACAAATAAAAGAACAATATGCTCTACTGGCATATAACAGAGAAAAATTGAATGAATTGGACAACAATGAGATTCAATTTACTATTTATGATCAATGTTTTTTAGAAACTTTACTATTAGATATTAGGGGAAAGTCAATTTCATATGCAAGTTATCGTAAAAAAGAAAATAAACAGGAAAAAGGTTTAATCGAAGACATAAGGCAGTTAGAACTGAATATTATTGACAATGTAGAACATCTAGAGATGAAGAGATCTGAACTAAGAATATTTCTTCAAGAGAAAATGAAGGGACAGTATGTTAGATCAAAACACAATGGGCCGAAGAAGGGGAAAAACCAACAAAATTCTTTCTAAATCTTGAAGCAAAAAATTTTGTAAATAAAACTATACCAAAACTTGTAAGCTCTACTGGGGAAGTGATCCCAGATCAAGATCAAATTCTTAGTGAGGCAAAAAGTTTTTATCAAAACCTGTATACTAAAAAAGAAAGTCTAAATGATATTGATCTCATTAGAGATGTTCCATTTCATGATATTCCTAAGTTAAATGATACACAGAAAGAAACGTTGGAAGGGGAAATTTATTTTTCAGAATTAACAAGTGCTATTTAGAGAACAGGGAAAAGTCCAGGATCAGATGGTTATACAAGTAAGTTTTTCATTTTTTTTTGATAGATATTGGTAAATTTGTACTTCGATCTGTTAATTTTGGTTTTCAAAATGGTGAAATGTCAATTACACAAAAACAGGGAATTATAACATGTATTCCTAAAGGTGATAAACCAAGACAATTTCTCAAAAACTGGCGTCCTATTAGTCTCCTCAATACGGTTTATAAATTAGCCTCTAGTTGTATTGCAGAAGGAATAAAATCTGTCCCCCAACATAATTAACAGTGTCCAAACCGGTTTCATTCCTGGTCGTTATACTGGGGAAAATACCAGACTAATATATGATATACTGAAATATACTGAAGATCAAGACATTCCAGGCATTCTTCTCCTCATTGATTTTGAAAAGGCTTTTGATTCAATATCGTGGAAATTCATTGATAAAGTTCTTCACTATTTTAATTTTGGGATTTCAATTAAACATTGGGTAAAAACCTTTTACACTAATATTAAATCAGCAGTTACCCAAAACTGCTTTCTTTCTGACTTTTTTTAAGTACAACGGGGATGTAGGAGACCCTTTATCACCATACATTTTTCTTTTATGTGCCGAAATACTAGGAATTATGGTTAGCAATAATAAAGATATTAAAGGTATAAGAATTGATGATTCAGATTATCTTATCTCACAATTTGCTGATGACACATTTTTAATTCTTGATGGATCATCAGATTCATTAGACGCATCCCTCCGTAAGGTATGCTGACATGTCAGGCCTGAGTATTAATTTAGAAAAAACTAAAGTTGTGTGGATTGGGAAAAATAGATACAGTCAAAATACAATATGTGCAAAGTGGGGATTGGAATGGGATTCCAGCAGATTTACTTTATTAGGAATTGAATTTTCTGTTAACTTAAGTGAAATGGAATTTTTAAACTATTCTTCTAAATTGAAAGAAATACATAATACACTAAAGATATGGGCAAATCATATACTATCTTCTATTGGAAAAATCACTCTTATTAAAACTCTGATAATATCCAAACTAAATCAATTATTTTTAACTTTACCTAGCCCAAACTCTAAAATTATCCATCAATTAAATGCAAAATTGTTTGAATTTATATGGAATAATAAACTAGATAAAGTGAAACGAGAAACTCTTTCACAACCCTACTGTTTTAGGGGGACTCAAAATGATTAATATTCCTGCTTATATCAAAGCACTAAAACTAACTTGGATTAGAAGATTTCTTAAATGTGAAACGGAACTTTCTAAACTACTAACATTTACAGAAAAACTTGATTTGAATAAAATATCCCTTATTGGTCCTGTTCACAAATTGAAAAATATCTTTTGGCAGGAAGTATTTGAAGCATGCAATGATCTTCTAGCAAAGTCTACATTTCTAATCCAAAGTTGTCTCTGGAATAATATTAATATTAGAATAGACCACAAAACAGTGTTTTACAAAAACTGGGCGTTAAATGGGGTGTGGCTTGTAGACGATTTGGTTGATTCATCAGGAATTTTTTTAATGTTTACTGATTTCTGTGAAAGATTTAATATCAAAACAAATGTTCTTACATATCAGGGCTTAATACAATCAGTTAAGTCATATTTTAAATCATTAAACATTACAGTGAATGATTTAAGTAAGATACATGGACCACTATTACCTGATAAAATCACAATATTTCTAAAATCTTACAAGGGTTCAAAAGACATGTACAATGTTTTGAATAATTCAATTTTAGAAATCAAGTACGAGTCTCACTGGTCCCAAATACTCAACAATGACCTCAATTGGAAAAACATTCATGTCCTTCCCTTCAATATAACAAAAAACTCAAAATTACAGTGGTTTCAATATCGCATAAATCACTAAATATTGGGGACAAATGATTTTCTACATAAAATTAAAATATCTCCAACAAATAAATGTATGTTTTGCTTGCAAGAGATTGAGACCATTGAGCACATCTTTTGGTCATGTCAGAAAATAGAAAAACTCTGGGATGATCTGAAGTCATGGATATTTGAAAACACTGACATAGAATTACCTTTAAATGAAATCATTGTTCTGTTTGGAATACTGAAAAAATCAGACATGAATTATGTAAGAAATTTGGTTATAATAATTACAAAATTTTATATATATAGAACAAAACTTCGCCAAGAAAAGGTAAATTTTATTGCTTTAAAAAACTATTTAAGGGAAAATTTACTAGTCGAAAAAAATACATATCTCGATAGAAAATCATTAGAAGATGCAAATATCTGCTGGAGCCCCTGGCAATCTAATACATAAATTATTTAAACGCTAACTTTTAAAGTAATGCATAAAGACATTTGATAGGAATGCTCTGTGTGGTGCGTGTAAGATACAGGTATGGTAGGGAAAACAATTTTTTGTA
>MJUU01063710.1:0-14477 GCA_002080025.1 Modiolus philippinarum | reverse complement strand
TTTGAAGCTTTAATTACTGATGCTCGACTCTCATGTTTAAGATGGGATACTTTCTATAACATAAGAACCTGGGAATCTGGGGGGAGGGTATAGTTTCAGTGGTTATAGGTTTTGGCAAGGGGTTGGGGATTGCAAAAACATGGTGTCCTGAAGCTCCTCCCTTGTGGTTGAGATGGGACCCATCATATTTAATGAAAGCCTGGGACTGGATTTGGGTTTAGTATTATTTCACCTTAAGTGTATTTGCAGAATCTTAAATTTACCTTTTCAATAAAACTAGTAGTATCTTATTAATTGATCATTTAGGTCAAAATTTGTATTATTTTTTTCCACCCTCTTTGAAGCTTTAATTACTGATGGTCGACTCTCATGTTTAAGATGAATTCTGTAACATAAGAACCTGGGAATCTGGGGGGAGGGTATATTTCAGTGGTTATAGGTTTTGCCAAGGGGTTGGGATTTCAAAAACACGGTGTCCTGAAGCTCCTACCTTGTGGTTGAGATGGGACCCATCATATTTAATGAAAGGCTGGGACTGGATTTAGGTTTAGTATTATTTCACCTTAAGTGTATTTGTAGAATCTTAAATTTACCTTTTCAATAAAACTAGTAGTATCTTATTAATTGATAATTTAGGTCAAGATTTGTATTATTTTTTTCCACCCTCTTTGAAGCTTTAATTACTGATGCTCGACTCATGTTTAAGATGGGATACTTTCTATAACATAAGAACCTGGGAATCTGGGGGGAGGGTATAGTTTCAGTGGTTATAGGTTTTGGCAAGGGGTTTGGGATTGCAAAAACATGGTGTCCTGAACCTCCTCCCTTGTGGTTGAGATGGGACCCATCATATTTAATGAAAGCCTGGGACTGGATTTGGGTTTAGTATTATTTCACCTTAAGTGTATTTGCAGAATCTTAAATTTACCTTTTCAATAAAACTAGTAAAAAGTCCTTTTCTATGCAGAAACCGGAAGCGTGTACGCGGAACCTGTGGGCTATGCGTCCATGCGACATGGACACGAAGCCACTGCCAATTAGAAATCAATATATCTAAGGGTAGAGTTCAAGAACCAGAAAAGCTAACACATTTGGGACTTTTTTGATAAGTGCTTATGCATATGTTTGATGACTCATCGTGATTGAATTTGAAGATTAACATGCACAACCTGGCCCTGGGATATTTTACGTTGTCAGCTTGTACTTTATAGTGTAGACTGTAGTAGTTGTCTACTGCAGACGATACATAGTCTGAGTAGAACTTTGGGAGCTTAGTTTCACCCTGTTACCAGCTTTTACGATTTGTTAGGTACAAAATGTACGCCCCACTCTATCGCATTTTACTATTTCTACACTGAAAATACTGAAAACATACTTCGTACGCACTCATCTTGCAAACCATTTACTGCTGGTGCAGCTGTCAAATGACGTCATACCAAAACAGTAAAAACGGCTTTCCTAAAACCAAGAATACTGATCCGTTCTCGCTATACTGTTCTATCTTGTATAATCACTAGATAAAAAAAATATTGAACGACGAAAGCAATGTTTTACTCACGATTTTGGCTTTTCATTTTCACATACATTTTTGTCATAAATTGCAAATTGTACTGCTTTACTTCCTTGGGGACCGGGACCACATAAATGTATTAAGCATCTGACATATATCCCGCCATATTGTCGTCTGTTCACATCGTTGTGCACGATGGAGTTTAGATTCGAACCGTGCCAATATAAGACGAATAAAAAGAGTAATTTTGATCGACACTTGAAGTTGTGACAACATCGTGATGTTGCGGATTTTCTGCTTCATGACTCGGGTGATGATTCCGGTGATGTGATGAGAGTCGAGTCGGAGACAGAGTCAGAGATATCTGAAGTCAGCGAAGAAGATGAACCTTACAACATCGAACTGCCCTGTGACGATTTGTTTGATGAAGTGTATGATGCGGGAGAAGATGACAAGAGCTATACAGATACAGAGAGTGATGTTGACAGTGACAGAGTACATTTTTTTACAATTTTTAATTGAATATAAATCAAATATTAGCTGCGGAACAGTAACTCTATGTGTGTGTGCCCTTTTGCTAATTTTATGATATTGCCGGACCATGGTCACCAATAAAAGGGTCCTCAGCTGAAATCAAATGCATTATTAAAAATTTTATCATGTTTTAACAACAAATCACATACTTCCAGTTCCCGATAGTAATCTTACCTTGCAAAAAAAGGGAAGTTATCCTTCCATTGATTGTAATGTGAAATTTAGGCAGGATTTTGCAAAATTTGATGGGTGTTGCACTCTTATTTTATGACAGGATTATTCCAAGGGGTCATTGCAATTTGAGGTGGAGCTTATGTAAGCGTACTTTCTTTCCAGTGTGCAGAATTTCCGGGTAAATAAACAACCTATTGTATTTCAACCATGGTGTTTATTCCGTCACGCTTAGTTCTCAAATGCGATTGGTCAATTAGATGTTGTGGATATTCTACCTTAGTGCATTTTATCCAAAAGGAAAGAATACACTGCCGGAATAAATCCCCTGTTTCACTTAAGCTTGTTTAGTGAAGAAAAAAAAGATTATGTAGGCCTAACCGACTCGGTTATAAGCTGCAGTTACACATCAAGGAGAAGTACATTTGTAATTATTGGAACTGGAAATGGGTCAATTTAATATTGAAAGTATATTTCTTGTAATAATAATTAAGCTGAACAAGATCACTATAGTTGTCAATGTATATTTGTTCCACCTAACAGAAGTTGCTTGGAAGAAATATTTCTTGACATGAAATATTTAGTGACATGATATTTCTTCCTGTTGGAACATCTGTTAAATAACGTTTATTCTGTTAGGAACAAATACTGTAATATTTGTTCCATTGGAAAAGATATTCTATAATATTTTATCCTTTTGGAACTAATGTTATGATGGAACTGTTCCGTGACAAACCGTTCTCCCTTAGTTTGTGATTTTTTTGTTTGTACCTATGAACTTTCTGAAAATGGAAATCACCTTATAGAGACCTAAATATAAACGTGAATATCTTTATTGTTATTGAGTTTTTTCCTTTCGCATATTAAAGTTACCATTTTCCATTTTTCCTCTTTAATTTGATATAAAATTTCATCAAAGTCTACTCAGATGTAAACCCCAGAAGAAGTTAACCCATTTTCTAAGTGAACATTTAAAAAAACTGACTAAACACAGTATATAGATTGAAAGATATTATTATAAGAATCATTCTAGCCCATAGCAAATGTTAGGGGTCATGCATCCACCAATGGGGAATGCTAATTACAAACCCTTCATGTCACAACAAAGGTCTTCAACAATTAAGAGGAATACAATGTGAAAAAGAAAGGAAATGGGGTAAATGTCAAGGAGACAACATGTGTGGTGAATGGCTAAAAAATAAATACACAAAAGACTCAAGTAAAAATCAAACTAGAAAAAAGTCCAACATATCAAGACGAGAAGTACATAAAACATGAAGACAGTATACACACAGGTACTGTCCGGACAAATGCTTGCAGTTACTGACAGCTAGCTAAGGACATTTATAATTTCCGTTGACTATGATATCAAGCCTTCTTACATGAACATGTTTTCTATACGTTGTCGGTGATGGAATGACCATTGTTTTATTTCATGTTTCATTCAGAAGCTATTTGTGATCCATAAAGTCTAAGCTGCAATATTAATCTTAGCAAAATTCTGTACATGTGAAAAAAAACACCTGATTTAACAAAAATTAATTCACAGTCATCAACTGAATGGAATTTTACTTTCAGACTTATACATGTAACACTGAAGGCCGCCAAAAGAAAGACAACAGCTGGTACCCTTTTGAAACAAAGGCAGAACTCCTTTTGTACATATTTATGAATTCAACTACCCATCCAGTAGTGAGTATTTACATTTTTATAAATATAGTGAACAAAAGTTTGACAACACCTGATTTGTGTTGATGGAAATGATAAAACTCCAAAGGGAATTCTGAACTATTAACAGTCTTATTATACCCCGCTTTAGTGGGCGGGATATAGTGATCATGGTGTCCGTTCGTAGGTTCGTTGGTTTGTTCATCCGTCCGTCCATCCACCAATGGGTACCTACTTTGTGGCGACAACTCCTAGACCACTGATGAACTTCCCTGAATCTTTCACTGCCATTGGCATTGTGCACCAGCTATTTAAAATTTGATTAGTTTTTTTCAACTGTGGAGCTCGGGGTATGATATTCGTGAGCTTTGCTCACATTTTTATACGACCGCAAAATTTTTTTTTTGCTGTGGTCGTCGTTGTCTGTAGACACTTTTGTTTTTGGTCAGTGCTGCACCAATAGATTTTTGATAACTTGTTTCTTTTCCAAGCTATGAGGTGCCTAACGGGGCAAAAATTGCAAACATGCGGAATACCTAAAAAATTTTATTTTTCATCCGATTTCAATGGGATTTTTTTCTTTAGATTCTTCTCATAGTAGGCTTTCAGTAAAATGTCAACGGATTTGGCGTAGCTCTTACCGTTTCCGAGCTATTAGGGGTCAAAGGGGCCAAAATTGCAATTTTTAGAAATATGTAAAAAAAATTTTTTACATCAGATTTTGATGGGATTTTTTACTTTGAATTCCTCTCAATTTAAGCTTTCAGCAGTATGTCAATGGATTTGATGTAGCTCTTAAAGTTTCCGAGCTATAAGGGGTCAAAATTGCAATTATTAGAAATATGTGAAGTCTTTATTTTTCATTAGATTTTGATAGTTAGTTCATTGTGTACTATTTATATGCCATAGACATTTATTGTTAATGTGTTTGTCAGAATAAGAAAATTGTCTATAATTCTCTGAATTACAATGGACAGAAAATTAAAAAATGCCATCATATATCATGAAAATAACCTTAAACTAGAAGGTTGATCGGCCGCAAATTTAATGACTTCTTTAATATTTAATTATATCTAAATTTTAGAGCGATGAAATTGTGAAATTTGTGCTGTTCATGCTTAAAGAATTAGGAATTTATGAAGTGCCACACCTTCAGAAGCTGAAAGATAAGAAGTTTGGTACCTTTTCTTGGGAAGACTTAATTTCAAAGGTAATATTTCTAAACAACAATCTCTTTAGAATAAATGTATTATCAAACCCATCTTGTCATTGTGGTGCTCCATGTGAAGACTACAACCAATTTTTCTTTGTATGTCCTTTATATTCACGACATTTGAATCAGTGTGGTGTAAGAATTTGGTCAAATGTGACTTGATGTGATCCTCAAACTTTTGATTGAAGTGGTAGTGCAACGCTTTCCAATAATGAAAATATAGAAGTTTTTAGAGCTGTATTCAGGTATATAAAAAACTTCTAAACGATTTTGTATAGTTTGATTATACTTCGAGCGGAAAAATTCAACAGTTCAGTTGTCCAATTTCAATGAAATTTGGTTTCCAGATAGATATTGTTGTCGAAACTTAAAAATATGGTGTTATAAATTGTTGTTGCCCGCCATTTACAAAATGATGTTTCGACTTTAAAATTGACGTCGCAAGTGGTCATAGCAAAAACATTGTTTGTCAAAAAAGCCCAACAAAGAAATATAGTAAAACATGATCAAACTTTAAGCACAGTTTAAGATATTGGTGGTGTTCCAGCTACCAAAGTTTGAGAAACTGATGTTCAACTGTATAACTTACAACGTAAGCTTGATTGTGGCAATTACTGAATTGTGATTTCTATCATCAAGTTTTCTCTCAAAGTTTCCAGATTGTTAGATCTCATAAGTCTTAAGGAAATTCACTAATAAAAAACATAGGTCCGTGATGATATTAGAAAGTTTTCTAAGAAAATGTTGCTTTTTTGGGTCAAATTCAAGACTTTGTAAAATTTGTGAAAATCTTAGATTTCAAAATTCCTGTGGACTACACAGTCAAAACTCACCATTTGTAGTTTATTTGGACAATTATATCTTGAGGAACTTAGAAAAGAAATCATATGAATAAGATGAGAACTTTTCTTGAAAATTTCTTTTCATTACCCCTACCCCAAAATCGGCTAAATTCTGACAGAGATCAATGGTCATATTTGGTCAAAGATTAGAACTTTCCATTTCTCGTAAACTACTGGTAGTAGGTACATAATTTTTTGACACAATTTTGGAGGGTCATTGTATAATATATATCAATAAAAAAATGTCACTCATAGGGCAAGTTTTAAGAATTATTCATAAACGAGATTTGAATGAGACTCAGAAACCTCAGGAGAATACATCCTTAAATTTTTCTTTTGTTTTTACAGGGATATGATTCAGATAATGTTCCTCCACTGTGGGCTATTAAGCCCTCTGAGATTTTGAAAATGAGTATGGCACATCCTGATGTTTCAAGATCTGTTATAAGGTAATGAATATACAGTAGAACTTCGATGGCTCGAACTGCAATAACTCGAACACCATGGATGACTCCAACCCTTTTTGTGGTCCCTTTGTTCAAGTTTTAGCATAGTTCGACCTCGATATCTCGAACACCCCCTTGGCTCGAACTGTTTTCAACGGTCCCTTGGGTGTTCGAGCCATCGAAGTTCGACTGTATATTGAAGACTGTTCAATATTGTGAATCGAGTAATCTATAGACATTACACATGATCACAGAAAAAGGAGGTTGTAATCTATATGAACTCACAGTTTAAACCTCCTCAAAACAAGTTATGATCAAAGAACAATCATTCAAATTTATAATCACCCTTTCTCTAATCCTGCCCTGTTTTCAGGTTTTCTGAAAAGTGGGAGAAATATGTTTGTCCTCTATAGAGAGTATGTTGTTCTCGGCAAGTGATTGGATGATATTCAATTATGACTATAATTATGTTTGTCGTATTCCAACTTTATGTTATATTTATGTTCAAAATCTCCAAGAAATTACATCCACAACTGTACGTTGTGAGAAACGACATTTCTATGTACTCTTGATAGTTAAATTTTGAAATATCTCGAACGCTCGGCAAACCTCACATTTAACAATTTGAAAATTTAACTATCTCTAGTGAAGAAATGTCGTTTCTCACTCATTGCCCTTGTGGATTCTATATTTTATCATGCATCTACTTCTAGTCTGATCCAAAAAACTTTTTCACTTACTAGACTAGCTGTTTGAACCATGAATTAAGTTTTTTAGTGCTATATGTTCACTAGTTCCCAAGATTTTTTCTTAACCAAGAGCAGAGCATCAGCCTTGTCACTAAATTAGGTACAACCGATTACTGTTGATTGATCACAAAAAGGATGGATGTTGAAGTCAAATGAAATTTGTAACAAGGGAGTACACTGATGTAATTAAAACTAAACTGCATCCATACATCAACATCAATACCATGACATCCAATAGAATGCCATGCAAGACATATACATATATATCCTTCTTCTGCTAAATTCCTAAGATGTTGATTGGTCTAAAGAAGTCTCGTGCCGACTGTTAAATATACTGTCAGTGGCCGCCATTACACAGCGTCACTGTACGTTTTAAAACATTTTTTTTGACAATATACTAGACTCTTGGCAGGATATAAACATTACACAGTATGTAAATGAACTAATATCGTATATACACGGTAAGTAAATTAAATATTGGGCTCTAGCTATGCTCTCCCCCAATATGAAATTTACTGACCGTGTATATACCATATTAAGTCACTAACAGACCGTGTAATCTATAATATTACATAAAATTACTGTTTTTTTGTTTTTCTTTTTTTTACAGGAAACCTTCTGGCTCAGAAGTAATAAGCCACCCTTCTGATGCTATGAAATGGAAGAATGACGGACATTTTCAAAGGGAACAGGAAGAGGATGGAACTGCAGCAGTGCATCTTCCACTTAACCTAGTTTTAGATGATACTGCCACCCACAAAAGCAAACAGTGGTTGCCTTTGCATTGTATACAGATGCAAATATCAGGTAGAATGTTCTTAGGTGATAGTAAAACCATGTGCATTTTGTTTCCAGAGCAGATCTTTTGTACCGTAGCACCTATGATTATCAAACTTGGTGTGTGGATGCATCATGGGAAGGCGATTTGTCACGTACCAAATTTAGGTCACTATGACCTTGACATTGACCTTTGACCTTTATGATAGTAAAACCATGTGCATGTCGTGTCCGGAGCAAGGTCTTCAAACTTGGTATGCAAGTTGTTTACCACAAAACTCCAGTCAAGTTCTATTATGGGTCCAGAGGTCCAAGGGGTTCTGGAGTTATGCCCCTTGAAACTAAGAAATTTGTGAAACGTGGCGGGGTATCATGTAATGCACCATTACTTTTTTATAGAATTATATGAGAAATAGCTCTATACCACAATTCAAGGGCATATTTTTTTTCTATAAGCAGGCATACAAATTTTTTTTCCAAACTTTGTATATTTAATGTCTTCAATTTGAAAACATAAAATAGATATGTCACAGACCGTTTGCAAAAGTTATCTCATGAAACATGAAGCATTTGTTAGTTTTTCAAGAAAGGGAAGATAATTTAAATAAAGTAATTTGGGACCCCACAATTTAAAAAAAAAACACTTTTGAAAAACTATATGTTTTTTACAATGCTTTTGACAAATGTAAATAAGAGGAATAAACAATTTTTTAACAAACTTAGAAAATTTGACCTATTCCATGGTATTTCATTACAGAATTATCTCCCTTTGATAAAAGCAGTAGAATACCAAAGTAACAAAGGAGTGGTGTTTACAAAAATCGAGGTCCAAAAACATAACAAAAAGGAGAACACAGAAAGCAATGACATAAGACAGCAGTACATAGCACAGTAAGAAAAAAACGTACAACATTCAAAACCAAGACACTCTCAGTGTGAACTTCCATGAAACTGAGCATGTCCTGCTCTGTTAACAGCACCCATCACACTGTAAGTGAGTCAATCTTGGAAAAAGTCAAAATTGGTATAGTAAAATCAGTATAGATTTATGTATAAAACTTTTTGAATTTTTGCCGAAATATGTACTTTTATTTGAACAAACTTGGTACTTATTGTTCATTATTATTTTAATTATAATGTATTTAAGACATTCAAAATCATTTAGACAATATTCTCATTGAATTATTGAATTTTTTACATAGATGCACAAAAAAGATGCTCAGTTTTAGACACCCCAACTACCTTAATTACTTTGATTTTTTTCTAGCACAACTGAAATTCACCTGGTGGCTTTGCTATCTTATCAAGCTTAGAGATGGAAATGATGTCAGTCAGGAATTGGAATATTGGGGGAGGTGGGGGGGTGAGAGATTCCTTTTTGTATCAAAAACACACTTCTAGTTTTCGTTAATTTTAGAATCTCTTGTTTCAAGGTATCCCTCTGAAAAATAGACAGAAGGAAGGTACCCTGCAGTTTTTGGGTGCATCAGAAAAAGTAGAGATCATGGATGTTGCAAAAGTTATGGTGGATGATTTGAAAGAACTACAAAGGTAACCATTTTAGTTCATCTGCATATGACCAAAAGGGCCATAATTAAGTGGTAACTTTACATACTGAAGCATCTTAGGATGGTAGATCAGCATACATGCAAAAGGAAGTCACCTTAACTTACATTTTACGGGAACATAACAAAAAGACATAGTATATTTACAGTATAAAAAATGAATATCTGTTAGAAATTCAAAATTCTGGTAAAGTGGCATTTTCAGTAAAGGAAAATATTTTTTTTCTCTCTTTTTTTTAAATTTTATATGTTATTTAGATTTTTATAGTGAGCCATACGTCCGTCCGTCCGTCACACTTTTCGTTTACAGATGGTAAAAAGAGAACGCTTTGAAGCAGCTTTCTCAAATTTTAATATGTTATTTCTTACTAGTGTAAAATGAAGATCAAGTTTGATTTTGACGAAATTCACATTTACCGTTCAAGAGTTATATGCCCTTGATTGTTAAAAAAAAAACCAAATTTTTCAGTTACCATTTGCTCATATGTCACATATATGTTTATCGAGTATTATACTGGTTGACAATTAAGAAGAGCCATGTTAGAATTAATTTTAATCTTTCTACTCACTTGCTCTTTTTAAACATTTACAGCGATGGAATAGAGGGTTTTGATGCACAGAACAACAGAAGGTGCCATATAACATCAGGGCTAAATGCAATTTTTGCAGCCTACACAATGCTATCATATTGTTGTAATCATTTAGGAGCAACAGCCAACAAGTATTGTCCAAGATGTCATGTAGGTACTTTTAAAAGTCACTTACAGAGTTTTGGGGTTTCCGATATCAAAGCAATTGCATGAACTATATATACATATGGAATATAGGACATTTTGTTTTTGATACTGATTTTATTACGGCCAGTATCAAGTGAGCCCGTTACGCCATGATAAAGTTGTATCAAAAACAATATTTCCTATATTTCTTTTATCGGTAATTCCCAAAATGATACATAGAACCACCTATAATAAATTGAAATAAGCTGAAATTTCTATTTTAGCACAGTTATTCTATTGTTTGTTGCAATAATTCATATGTATTCTTCACGTATTACGCGTATGAACACGACAATTAGTACAAAAAAATGACGTCAGCATAGCAACCAGCACGTGACGCCTTAACACTGACCCAATAATTTCGTGAAAATGTCCGGTTCAGTGATACTGAGATTATCAGTCTCTGTAGATCAAGGGAAATTCATACAAATTACCGATAATGCTAAGTTATTATACCCCTCCAAACAAAGTTTGGGAGGGGTATATAGGAATCACCCTATCCGTCCATCTGTATGTCTGTCCATCTATGTACCGTGTCAGCGCATGTTCTCCTAAATTTTACATAGTTGTAGTTCGCCATCTGAAGATGTGCATGAAGGAGTATGGTTGGTGCCTAACGTTTTGAAGGGGAGATAATTTGTATTTTTATATTTTCTTGAAAAGGGAGGGACATACCTTGTCAGCGCTTGTTCTCCGAAATGGATGCTTGGATTTTGATAAAATGTAACACAGTTGTAGTACATCACCTGAAGATGTGCATGAAGTTATATAATTGCTGCCAGAAATTTTGAAGGGGAGATAATTTGCCTTTGAATATTTTATGGAAAAAGAGTGTGGGATTAACTTTGACAGCACATGTTCATTTAAACAGCTAGTTGGATTTTAATGAAATGTAATACAGTTGTAGTGCACCACTGGAAGATGTGATAGGTAAAGACTTGAAATATGTTTGTGGAAACAAACTTGTTTTATGACAGGAATCAGTACTTGAACCTTGATAAGTATTAAGGGCAATTAATTTGTATATTTCATATCTTGTAGGCTGATTCTGAAGATTTCAATGTACTTAAAGCTCCAAGAATACCTGCCGAAACCTTACGAACTATTGAAAGACTCGATTTGAGGACAAATGAAAATGACAAAAAGTCTCTAAGGAAACAGAAAGGTGTTAAAGAACATGACAATGTTTTCTGGGATGTAATAAATCCTCATAGGTATGGTTTCATTAATCTACATATTGGTAAAGATAGTGAAGAATTTCTTAGCATAAGATAAGGCCATACAAAGTGAAGAAATTCTAAGCATAAATCAAGGTCATAAGAAGTTAGTTAATTGGTTCACAGACCATTTTTCATTGAAACTGATGAGGGAGGGAGGTAATTTTTTTTTTGACAAAAAATAGATGAGCCAGCTTTTTACATTGTGAAAAAACACCAAAAATGAATTGAGGGAGGTGATTTTTTATTTTAATTTATTTTTATTTTATGGAAATGGCCAAAAAAAGGTCAATGAGGGACATCTTTTCAAGCCTAAACTAGATGAGAGAGGGCCTGAGAACCAATAAATTAGGAGATAACTGTATTGTATTTTAAGCTTTGCGGACGTAAATCGTAGATTTTACGGTCGCAAATTGAGTTTACCTAGCGACGCGTCATCGGAGCTAGGTAAACGGATATTTTCGACCGTAAAATCAAGATTTACGACCACAAAGCTTAAAATACAATACAGTTATCTCCATTCTAATGCAATAACTCGGAAAACATTATTTTTTTGGCATTATTTTGATCTAAAATTCAAATTCAGAAAAAGTCCGCGAAAACTTACGAACGTCTTTGCCATATAAACAACGTGACGTCACACGAAGGCTTGAACTGCGAAACGTAAAAACAAGACGTTTTCAGTCGGATTGATTAATTGATTGAATATTGTTTAACGTCTACTCAGCAATATTTCAGCTATATCAAGACGAGAACAAGTTTGTTAATAAATAATCACTTTGGGGTATGGAAAGGGCCATGGGACGGGAAATTCTGACTGCCACTGGAAAAGTAGGGTGAAATCGTCAAGGGCGGGGAATGTAGCCTTGTAGCCGATCACCTACGGACCACCCCGAAAGAGCTTGCTACAAGGGTTCTTTAACGTGCAGGAAGCGTGGCGTTTCTTCCAACATGTGGACCTGAGTTTACATCCCATCCGAAAGATGGGTTGTGTATTTATTAATCCAGCACAACCACGGAATGGGTCCTATTTCTATATCCTGGGACCCTCGGGGTCAGCCTCCGTTTAGGAGGGGTTACACCCCGCAAGCCGGAGATACTAGGTCCTATTTCTATATCCCGGGGTTCACTCGGGGTCCTCTGTTAGGAGGACTCATACTCCAAGCTCAGAGGATGCTGCGGGCCTATTCATAAGCCGGGACTGCGCATGGCGGCGTTTTCAGTCGGACTCCATGCTTCCATTTCTAATGTTATTCAATAAAAAGGGCGTAGAAGGTAAGCAGTATGAATAGTTCGCTTGTTTTTTTCTTTTAAATGAATTACTAAACTGAACATTTTCCAAGATGGCGGACCATCCTTAGTTACGGCTTTTGGATTGCGGATTTTACGGCAGATGTTATCCGATCAGATTCACTGTTTCAAAAATATTGCATTAGAATTATTTTTTCATGGCCTAAATATATTTAGCTTCTTGAAAGCATCCATTATTTAAGTTGAAATAATGTCAATATTTTAATTTGATATGAGGTATTGCTCAAATTTGCTGGTTTTCAAATGCAATTTACAGCGTATAATATGGTTAGGGTCTTGTGATGTTCCAAACTTATTCTGTTGCAATTGAAAATTCAGAATATTTCAGAGTGGATTGTTTATGTAATCACACTTGTAAAAAAACATCTAACATGTCTAATCTTTTGAAATATAATGTACTGTCATGCAAGTGTACACATTTTTACTACGTGTCTAATCTGATGACATCAGAAAAAAAAGATAAAAAACGAATTTTTTTTTCTGAAAACGGTCAAGTAATTGAAGGTTTGTGAATGGTGATGAAGACACAAAAGCTGACAAGACCTCAACAATGCCCCATTCTTTATGCAGATAATAATTTGTCCAAGAAATATGATGACCTGTACCAAGTTCTTTGTGTAACTAAAATGGCAATTATCTTCAAGCTTTGTATGACTAAAATTTTATCAACGGCAATTTGAACAAACACAACTTCCCACACTGATTGTTGTTTGAATCTAGTCAATGACAATCTGGTCGTTGCAAAATATCATCTGTTTAAGGCTAATAGGATCTTGCATAAGATCAAATTAAAGATTAGAATATCTTTCACAAGTGTAAGAAATTTGATCTTTTCTCGAGTGGAGCGTAGCGAAACGAAAGGAATTAAAAGACTTAGAATTTCTTACACGAGTGAAAGATATCCTGATTTTTAATTTTGATCAAATGCAATATTTTACGAAAGGATATGGAGTAAATGAAATGAGACCATAACACATATATTTACTCCAACTGCAATAATTTTAATGAGCTGTATGGCAATTTCGGAAATTATTTCCTCGTCAGCAGCACTATAGAACCCAAACTAAGGAAATCCATGATTTCAAAAAATGTTTAAAATGCATAAAACCAAACAAAATCCGAAAAATCAGTAATATCAAATATAGCTAAGGACATATAGAAAAATTCCTATTTCTTCCTTAAAATATGTCAAGAAACATCTTGAAACCTATACTGTGAGAGTTATGTGGCGTCATTTGAGTATACCCTACATTGTGACATCAGGTGTTTTATGCTAGCTGTTTTGTCATGGTTACCATTGTTCTATCACAAAAATGAACACTTATCAAATTCATATTCAATGACAAAAGACAATTCAGTTTGAAAATTTTTTATGAAATATGAGGTGAACTGAGAACAGCTTTCAGCTGGGCAGTGACTGAGGATAGTGCATCCATCGTTTGGTTAGACACTAATCCAAAAATACACTGTTGTTCAAATAAAAAATTATAATCAACGATTCTTGCATATAACATGGTTAGGGTATTTGTTTGCCTCTTCATCATTCTATCTTTATTGGTTTTTATCAGACTTGGTACAGTTTGTAAATTCCAAGAATGTTTAGTGCAACAAGCAATTAATTGATTTTATTATTTTACAGAGATATTCCTGTTGGAATTTCGCACCTTATTCCACTTGGTTTGGCCAAGCATCTGATAA
>MJUU01063709.1:89397-101527 GCA_002080025.1 Modiolus philippinarum | reverse complement strand
TTTTCCCATAGGGTCCAATGTTAAAACTATGATTCCCGCTGGCGGCCATTTTGGATATAGCGCGGATCTGAAAAACAACTTTTCTGCAGGGGACCATCTAAGGACTATTGTGGCCAAGTTTGGTTTCAATTGGCCTTGTAGTTTCAGAGAAGAAGATCTTTGAATGAAAAGTTTACGCCGGACGGACGACGGACGAAAAGTGATGGCAAAAGCTCACCCTGAGCTAAAAAGTGACATCAGGTGCTCCGGAAGGGGAGGCATGTCCTGCTCTGTATATAGCACCCGTCACACTGTCAGTGGTTCAATCCAGGGTAAAGTCAGAATCGGTAAT
The DNA here is from genome assembly GCA_002080025.1 of Modiolus philippinarum. Lineage (NCBI taxonomy): Eukaryota > Metazoa > Mollusca > Bivalvia > Mytilida > Modiolidae > Modiolus > Modiolus philippinarum. The sequence goes on along the minus strand of MJUU01063709.1, from coordinate 101,196 downwards.
GTCAAATCCGGGAAGATGTGAATCTAGCTTAAAATGTCAGTTTTCATCTGCGACATTTCATATCTATCTATTATGTCATGGTGACGGCCATATAATTTCTGAAGGGATAAAAGTAACAACGGCTGAACATATCCCTGACTCAGCAGTTTTTTTGACAGTGATTTTGCTCTTTCCACTAAGTCACTGTATGAACTGCACGGTCTACAGTAACGAAGTAATTGTGTAATAAACACTCCATTGACGGTTTATATATTAACCAAACCCTTCCGGAGCACCTGATGTCACTCTCAGTTTCATGGGAGTTCACACTGTGAATTCTATAGTTTTAAATGTAGTGCTTTTTTATTTCTGTGCTTTATCGTCATTGTCTTCTGTTCTCGTTTTGGTCATGACTTTGGACTTCGATTTTTGTAAATACTTTCCTCTGCTCCTTCGGTATTCAAATGCGGTTGTTTCTTCACAATCGTAGGGGCAGGGTGGCGTAGTGGTTAAGGCACTGGACTGTAAGCCACAATGACCGACACCACTGTGGGTTAGAATCATGTACGTGTCAAGGTTTCAAGGCACCTACTCTAGCTCGGGAGTTTTACCGATTTTCCAGCTAGGAACTTCGGGCTTTCCTCCTCCACAAGCCTTGCGACCATGTGAGAAGCTCACATTTGCTAAACGGTCGTTTATCTTCGCCGTCGGGTTAAAAGCTCGTTAAAGAGCTTATGTCGACTTGTTATAGATAAATGCCTGTAATATCCGACGTCAAATAAAACTTACCTTTACCTTTACCTTCGTCAACATGGTATAAGAAGAATAGCTCTTACTGTTAGCAGGAGATAGGTGATACTGTTATTCGGCAACTGTATTTGTATATCGACGTGAAAACGGGAAAAGGTCATAGTCAATTGTCTAAGAATACCACCCGGGATATCACGAATTATAATTATGTTCTAGTTTTGAACTGTAGATTTGTAATTTCCTTCATTTTTGTATGATATTTCGAAAGCTGTCTCCAGCGTTGAGATCTGTCACAAAGTTTTATGCATTCACCGACGACAAACGACCCATAGATTGAATATAATCTTTCCTTGCTGTCTTTTTTAAAACTTTTTGGGTCATAGTACACGAGTCTGCTATAGCCTTCAACTTTGATCTCAATTTAACGACTGTTTACATGGTTTGGTGAAGCTTAGGTGTCATGGTACTCATAATAATATTAATTCTACAATCATATGTCTTACTACAAAGATAAAGCCCTGTTGTGTCTTGCACTTACGTATTACTAAATTTAATTGACCTGACTGGTCACGGGTCAATTATATCGAGATCGTTCGTTCAATACAGAGAAAATTATGCCACGCCCAACCTGTTCAATTAATTAGAGTAATATAAAAAAATCTTTTACATACATTTTCATATTTCTTTTCAGATGGAGACCAATTTAGTGGCAGCATTAAATGACTTCTTTCATGAGATTGAAAGCAATGCGCAATTAAATTTATGTGGCCATTTTGGAAAAACTTTTCAGACATTATCGGAATTGAAGAGGCACGAAAGGGGACACGCAAAACCAAAAACCATACTATAGTAATGTGATATTTGCAAAATGCAATTCAATGAAAGGAGCCATTTTATTGGAGTAAAAACGCGCATGTAAAAATGAAGAAATTCAGGTGCCATTGTTAAATCCAACCAATATCAGTCGTCGTTATTAAGTCATAGTGGTGGATGCGAATATTCGACTGAAAAACCAGCAATAAACGAGATTAAATGCTCAGTCTGCACAATTGAAATAACTGACTATTTCCGAACATTTACGTGGCATCCACATAAAAAGAGAACATAAATACACCAAATGCAATAGGTCTTTCATCTGGAGATCGAGTTTGGCGAGGCAAAGGTATATATGAAATGATGTTTACGTTTTATTTTCATTAGTTTTACACGTTGACAAGGAAGATTTGATAAATATCATTTTAATGCTCATTTTTATTTTACCGACATTTGTTTGATTTTTTGTAAATTTGTTTAGTTATCATAGATTATATCTTATATATTTTATAATAAAATCGTCAATGTTTTTCTTGGTGCACTTTGTTAAATCTTTTTTACTTTCTGTTTGCTTTCTTGCCTTACTTTCACCGATAACATAGAATCAGAATTTTTGGGAGATAAGTTAGACGTGTCCTTCAGCAGATGCCTATAAAGTTTGCAAATATCTGGAATACAGTAAAGATGATCAGCCCTTATGGGCACATTTGACATCATCTTAAATGTCTAGACTTGCTCCATCCGTCACCTGAATCGATTTTCAGGGGCTTCGGTAACAGAGCTGCTGGATGAGTTCCCAGCCGGTGAATGGGGGAATGCTCTCCATATGCAGGGTAGTCAGTCATAGTACGTAAAGCCTGATCGCAAACCATTGTAGCCAAATTGTGTGGAGAAACGCCACGCTCCATGCAGTATTAAGACCTCTCCTGTTTTTTTCTAGTAGAGCAAATTCACTGGGGCTCGTACAGAAGGCTAAATTTTCTGCCCCTACCCATTTACTACCCTTTTCCAGTGGCAATCAAAACTCGTTGTCCCTTCAACCTTTACTAATACATGCTTTTTTGAATTACTGATTTTGTTCTCGTCCTGATATGGCTGAAATATTGTTCAAAGAACGTTAATTTCTAAGCTGCCATCTGACCCCAACGTTACCAAGTATGGAAAGTATGACAATGAGCTGGATCGAGAAATGTTGTTTGTTGATAGCAGGGTCCCGCTGGAATGAGCTCTACATTTTTTTTGGAACTCTGTTATTTTCTTTTCAATCATTTTCACATTATCTTGTTGGACGAGTCGATCAAGGCCTGTTTAAGAGGCTTACTTCAGTCATGAACTCAAGCCAAATATTATCATCAAAACGAATCAACATAACAGTTATAATTTCCAGAGAGTACCAAACCATCAGTAGCTTTTCTGTCTGCAAAACGAACATATGTGACAAGATCTTTGGAACAAAATATTTTGGAAAGCTAATAAAGACTGGTTTTTAACGCGTTCTTATCTGCAGTCCGATAAGGACATTTGGTTTCAATTGTAAGTTTAGGAACCCAGTCCACTTTATAACAAGACTCACCAGGAAAACAATTGAATGTCCATTTTGAGAAGATGATAGAATAAAGGCAAAACTTTTGATACTATTGTTGCCACTGCATTTATTTCATTCTCCACTCCATGAGTCGTATTTTATAGACTTCTCTTCCTTCGGCTTTTGTTTATTGAAATGTTGTATATGCTTTTTCAATGTATCTAATCCGAAGGCAGCAAATAGGGTGCTACCAGTCACCTAACCTTGTACCATAGAAGAGTTTCTGTCTTATAAATCTATATGAGCTCTCAATACAATGTACATTTTCATGTAAGGTCTATGGAACGCCGTTACTGCCTTATGTTAGAATTTATTTATCATGGTGAGATTATGATGAGAGTTTTCTTTATCATGACGAGGGTTTTCTTTATCGCAGTGAGACTTTTCTTGATCATGATGATAGTTTTCTTCATTATGGTTAGAGTTTACTTTTTCATTATCATGGTGAGAGTTTCTTGATCATGATGACAGTTTTCTTTATGGCCTCTTTATATGACAGTTGAGTTATGGGAAATAATTTAGACAAAAAATGGCGGAATCACAGATGTTGACTGTACTGAGTAAAGCTGGTTTGATCCATGCAAAAGACTTATTTATAAAAAATATTGTCTGCATGCTTTCAAAGCATGAAATAGAATTTCTTTGAGTTTCCATTCCATCATATATGATGACACTGAGAATGGAATATCTCAAGTTTGAAAACCTAAAGCCTGTAAGAACTGTTGGTGTAGATGCTCTCCTTAAATACAAAGTTGACAAATCTACTCTTGAGACATTATTAGACAGTGACTTCAAGATATCGGACATAGGAAGTCTTTTGCAATTAGCTGAAAGAACAATTTATCGGCGGATGGCTTCTTTTGGACTACAAAAAAGAAAATTTTCTGATGATAACAATCTTGGTATACTTCTTTCAAGCATTGTCAAAGACTTTCCTCTTTGCGGTGAACTTATGCTTGGTGAAATGGTGAAGGGAGAAGGGATAAAAGTGCAAATAGATTATAATGGTACCCTAGACAGAAAAACTGGCCGACTACACAGACGAGTATATAACGTTACGGCTCCAAACCATTTATGGCACATAGACAGTAATCATAAATTAGTACGATGGAGGTCTGTAATTTTGGGTGGTATAGATGGTTTCAGTAGGCTGGTAATGTTCCTAAATTGTTGTGACAACAATACATCTGCAACTGTTTTACACAGCTTACTTGCTGGAGTAGCGAAATATAGCGTACCTTTGAGAGTTTAATCCGACAAAGGATTAGAAAATTTATTGGTTACAGATTTCATGCTGGGACAGCACGGTGATGCAAGTATGATTACTGGTCCAATCAATCACAACCAGCGAATCGAAAGATTGTGGAGGGATGTTTATGAGGGCGTTTTATGCTATTTTTACAACTTGTTCTACTATATGGAGGACCAAGGAGTGCTTGATCCACTAAACGAACTTCATTTAGTTGCTCTTCATTTCATGTACGTCGACGATAACAACAGAAGACTTCAAATTTGGGCTCAAGCATGGGCAAATCATCGAAAGAGAACTACAAAATCGTCACCTCTTAACATGTGGATTTCTTCTCAACTACAGAATCCTGTATGCACATATTTTACTGCAAGAGAATTGGAGGAATATTGAAAAGAGGGAATCATCCATGACACTAATCCTCTAGAAGGGGTAAGACCCGTTTTCAAGCCAATGAATAATATTATCGATGACCAATTAAAGCAAGTTCTAAGAGAAGAATTAATCAGAACAGGTGACAACTATGGCATTGATGACTATATCGAGTGTGTCGAAATCCTTTCAGTACATGCCCGATTGCATCTGCCTGTTTAAGGTCTCTGAGGAAGAGAAAGAAGACCAAAAAAAGATAAATTTAATTTGGAAAATCTAAATATAAAATAAATTAAAACCAATACTTGATAACTCTTTTATTAAAGCAAATTAAACACTGTTATATGGCAATAAAAGTCTTGGTATAATACTGATTTGTTAACAACTGAGCGATATGTGACTAGGTAATAAATAACACACAATCATGATGGGAACTAAAACATATTGCAATATAGCAGCCATTTTTTATTCACCTTGCACACTGAACCCTGAATATATATCATGGCTGGCAATAGTAAATGTGTTTGGACAACACTTTAAATTTCACTTATACTAACCCTCTATTCAAGTCTTAAACAGTATTTTTTTTTTCAGTTATGAATTTGTATTGCAAAGAGTACATGTTCTTTCTTGTCTCCGTAAATGTTTCGATTGGAAAATGTACATTTGATGTGCGCATTTTTGAAATCCAAATTCGAAATTTTCAGGTAATTTTTATAAATATTGAAATATAGGTCAATTGTTTCATACAACATCGAATCGTGTATGGGTCGTTATGGCATGATGATTTCACTGAATATACTTAAATTTTGTTTTCTCCAAAACCTAACGAGCTTAATTACTGCTAAACAGTCGTTAATGCTGGTTAATTCAAAAGTTCGTATATACGTGTATAACTTAGGAGGGACTGGCATTGGCTATTCAACCGGACCCGGTTGAATAACCTGTAGACTATTCGACCGATCCTGTTTTAAAATAGTCTGTGGCTATTCAACCGGACCTGTTTATATTGGAGATTTACCTGTGGAAATCAAGAAAAAGAGGACAATTGTTAAGTTCCTATAAGGATTGGAAATTATACAAATTAGATAAATAATTAATATATGGATCTTAATTTTTCGCACTTTTAATAAAATTTGAGTAATACGTTGGGTTTTAAATGTATTTTTTGATATTTTAAAAGACTTTTGGCCGTTATCGTTGATATAAGAGAAACTACATTATACCTGCATGCGTGTTTAAATATAATTATAAAGAATGTTTTTTCACATTTCTTCAAAAGGAACAATTTTCCATGCTGATTTTTCCATCAGTTTTAAAGTTAAAATACAGGTATACATTGGCGGATACAAAGGGGTAGGGTTCCGGGGGTTGGAAGAACCATGTATTTTTTAATTAATATCCTGATATTTTGCCAAAAAACTTTTGGCGAACTTTCTTTTCATTTCAAATCGGAAACTCCCTTTTCAAATTGCCTGGATCCGCGCCTGTGTATATCAAGAAATGGAGTGACAACTCGAGGCTTTGATCCTGTTCATTGCAAACATACTGGATTTCAGACAAGAAATAACGATGTTTATTGAGTTCCATTGCTGATCACTTTATAAAATTCCGTGGCTGACAACTTTGACAAGAACCTATACAACATTTCAAAAAATAAAGATAAAACAGAATTTGATCAAAATCTAAACAATTTCGACATGTATTCTTTAGAACGGGTCTACTTTTTAAAACTATTGTGGAAGGAATAAAAAAATATTAAAATGCGATGAATAAATTTACAAGAAATTGGTGTTGATTTTTTTCTGATTGCATAGTCTTTAGAACACGATCAACTGATGTTTATAAGATTTCTAAAGCGTAAATGTTTGACTTTTTAAAGCTTTTAAATTTAAATGCAAAGCCCTGCTCGGACTAAACATTTTTTTATGAATTGCTTGGTGTAGTGTTTAAATTTATAGGTGCTAGTATAAATTGCTCAAAGTTTTATAAAATGAATTCAACAATATCTTAATTGAAAAATGCAAACTACCCTCATCATGATTAAGAAAACTCACCATGATAAAAAAAGCTCTCATTATGATAAAGAAAACTCTTACCGTAATAAAGAAAACACTTACCGTGATAAAGAAAACTCTTACCGTGATAAAGAACACCAATATCATTATGTAACTGTGTAGATATTGTACTTATAACAATGTATAGCTTTGGATTTATCCAATCGCTTCCTGTCATCCCCTTGAATGTTTGTAAACATGCTTGCTTCGACAGCTTGACATTACGTAAATCGGATACATGATGACTTAATCCCATATTAAGACATTTTAATGTTTTCACACAACTCCGTTCTAGACATTGTATCCTTACTACAATTTCAGCTTTTGAGAATGCATCTAGTTCACCTTGAAGTTGTATTTTTCTTTCGGTTAACGTTGGTGAAGGTTCAAATCTGAAGAGATCAACATCTCCACCGGTCCAGATATGCTTACATTTATATTCTTTCCATCAGAACAAAGTTTGAATGTTTTTACATTGATTACCGAGGCAACTTTATCTGACATAAATTCTATTACTCTAATTGAAAGAATATCGGGATTTACAGGCCCCTCTGAAGACCATTTTATTCTTTCATATGACATAGAAAAATTTATTTTGTAAGTATCTGAAGCAAATTTCCCCTAATTTAATTTGTCACTTGTTCTTTGGACCACTCATAAAGCCTAAAATTTTCTCGTGAAACAACGGCAGTAGAATACGGAAGGAACAAGGGAAGTGATGATCACAAAAATCAAAGTCAAAAGACATGGCAAATAAGGACGCGAGGCGGCTCTACCCCCTTGAGTCCAGAGCATTCCCAAAGTTTGAAATAATGTCCAGAGTCCATTTTCTATTTTTTAGAGGTTTTTTTTGACATTTGAAGTACAAGTCCAAAATGCTATGACTTTTGAGTGTGTGGAGTCCATGGACTCAAGTGGTCAAGTTCAAAGTACGCCCTATAAAAGGCTAAAGTCCAAAAGGGGGGGGGGTTGTAAAAATTGAATTCGTTAAATACATTCGTATCTGCGAGAGAAATTAATCACTTTCTCAGAAGTTTAACTTCCTTTATAGGAAAAATTGGTTTGGTGAATGGTATCTTAATACCAATAGAAATCGAGCAAAATAATTGAAGCTGAAGAGTGCAAATTATGCCTTTACTCAAATGTTTGAATAACTTACATGTCGCCAGAGTAAAGGGAGGGGGGCAGAAAAGAGGGAGAAAGAGAAAAGGAAGGGAAGGGATGGAAAGTGTGAAAGAAGGGATTGGAGAAAGAAGAAAGGCCGTTACCACTCCGCGCCCGCATAACTTTTTACATGTACTTCCATACCTACTTTTAGGATTACGTCGCCATATTGGGTATATTTTTTGATATATCGCGTGCAATTGTTGAAATGAAAGCTATTTAAGTGTTGTGAAAGTAAAAACTCTCTATATTTTACCGTACACAATATTGTATTTATCTGAACAAAACCATGCCACAGCATTACACCAAACTTGTATAGTAGACATCTAGTGTAATAACAGAATTCTGTAAATTCCTAAATGAATAATAGATGAAATCTACTTGAAATAGAATATTTTAAACTAAGAAGTTAACCGGCCTAGAAACAAATCTATCAGCTTTAACATGTTTTTGGTTAATGGACTTCCAAATGTTTTGGTTTGATCTGCACTGATGAGACATAAATTGTCGAAATGCGCATATGCAGAAATTAACAGTAACTTCGGTATTTTGTTATTTATATGTGCAAAATTTGAAAATGAAAACGTAAAAACCGAAACTATGAATGCTTGGTCAACAAACAATTCCAGACTCTTTTATCACATATTGATTTCGAAAACAGACATTTGCTTTTGCCACATTTATAATGTGATATGCAAACAAGTGTGGATCGTATTGCAAGGCAATACCAAGTCCCCTATCGGTAGAACAAGGCTTTATTACACTAGCAAAACTTGTAAAATATGTTTTCTAAGTCCAAGGCCCATAACTTCATCAAAAATCAGTCGACAGGAAAAAAAAACTTAAAGTTGATCTGTAACACATTAAGGTAGACTCACATACAAAATAAAAGATCAATAACTGCAACGGTTTAGAAAAAAAGTGCTGAAAATTCAAAGGCCCATAACTCTGCCAAAAATCAGAGAAGCAAAACCATACTTAAACCTGATCTGCAACTCATCAAGGTAGACTTACATACAGAGTATATAATCAATACCTGCAACGGTTTAGAAAAAAAGTGCGGAAAATTGACATTTTACTGAAATTTTCTAAGTCAGAGGCCCATAACTCCGTCAAAAATAAGTGGACCGGAACCAAACTTAATCTTAATCTGTAACTGATAAGTGGACCGGCACCAAACTTAATCTGTAACTGATTAAGGTTGACTCACATACTAAATATCAGATCAATACCTGCAATGGTTTAGAAAAAAAGTGCGGAAAACTGACATTTCACTTACATTTCTGAAGTCCAAGGCTCATTACTCCGTCCAAAATTAGCGGACCGGAACCAAACTTAAATTTGATCTGTAACCCACAAAGGTAAACTCACATACAAAATATCAGATCAATACCTGCAACGGTAGAAAACTGATGTGGGACTGACGGAAAGAGAGACGGACGGAGTGCAAATCTGAAGTCCCTTCGGCTATCGCCTTTAGGGGACTAATAAAAAACGTAAAAGAATTATCTACCTGACGTGACATTCTTCTTCAACATGTCAACCAGAATTTTAATCAAACAACCGTTGCTGTTCATGATACCATACAGTGGTAACGTTCATTCCAAAGAAAATTGAATGTTCATTGTCACGTTATTAACATATGTTTCGGTTTCTGTATTTCCGAATGTTTGATTTGATCTGCATTGAAGAAACATAAGTTGTCGAAATGGCCGTATGCAGAAACAAAATTCGCAGTAAGGTCGGTATTTTGTTACTATTAATATCAATCTGAACCATAATAAAGTTCCCCTGAAGAAAGCTGGTGTTTCCTCCGCCCATAGGTGTAAAGGACCAGTGTTTAATATTACTATAGAAACAGAAGGAAGGGCATGTGATGATATGATTGATGCACTCAATCTTTTGCTGGACAACATTTTTGTTCGTTTTGGCAGCACTATTTATCAGCAGGTCATAGGTATTCCCATGGGTACAAATTATGCACCTCTCATTGCAGATCTTTTTCTGTTCTGTCATTACTCTAATTAATTGAACCGGTTGGGCGTGGCATAATTTTCTCTGTATTGTAAGAAGTTTAAAACGAACGATCTCGATATAATTGACCCGTGACCAGTCAGGTCAATTAAATAGAGTAATACGAACGAGACTTCATGAAAAAAACTCCAAAAACGGAACCATACAAAAAAGTGATAATGTTATTTCTATTTTCAAAGATAACAGCAGGTATATTGATGATATCCTTTCTATTGAAAATCCCCAGTTTTTAGATTATGTACAAGAACTGAAATTAAATAAAGCTAAAATGATTCGAAATACTGCCCTTTTCTGGGTCTAACTATCATTATTGACACTGGGAAAATAAAAACTAAAATATATGATAAAAGGGATGATTTTGATTTCACTATAACTAATTTCCCTTTTCTTGACTACGACATCCCTCAAGCTCCATCATACGGGGTGTGCATTTCTCAACTAGTACGATTCGCATGTGTTTGTTCTACTCTTGACAATTTTAATGAACGTAACCTTACTATCAGAGCCAAACTTTTACAACAGGGTTACAGATTTCATAAGTTGTTGAATACGTTTGAGAAGTTTTATAACAGATATGAATATTTAATATCTGAATATGGCGTTATTCGCAAACAGCATCTTACTAAGGGCATTTTTAATCCTCGTTTTACGGTAATGTTGTTATAAAATGCCAGAAACTGATTTAAAAATCCAGAAAAGCCGGGACGTAACTTACATTCTTTACGTAATAAGGGATATTGACAAGATACTCTGCTTGCATCCGTTAAATTAGCTTTGAGATCTAGTGACCTGAAAATTTTACATACATACTGGCCTCTCACTAATACTGCAGATGTCTACTGAAATATATGATGATTCTTGACCAAATCCTGCGGGAAGTTTTGAATTTGATTTTTCGTCCGTAGTGCGACAGTGTTTTACCAGACTAGGCTCCTTTAGCTAGCTGGCAGTTTAGCGGCGGGCACCCCTTGACCGATCTTTCAAAATTACGCATTGTCATATTCTCTCCTTTCAAGATTGTGGTAATCGAGTTAGTAGTCTACCTGTATTGGGTTTTATTCGTATGTTTACTAAACTATAGGGAAACGGGACAGATAAAGGGGAGGTCTAGGTACCCATAAACCGGTTTAATCCTACCCATAGCTTTTGCTAGTACCAGTACTAAGCCCGGCAGTCCCGAGTTCCTATCGATGTTTACGTTTTTTTTTCGTCTTATTTGTGTTTTTTCTGTGTAGTTCCCTAGCAGATTGTGGCATGAAATTATCATTTTCAGCCATGGTTGGTGTTTCCTGTTGTCCCTTTTATTTCACCATTGCATAGTTCGGCTCTACATATATTGATTGATTGATTGATTGGTGTTTTACGCCAACTTCAGCAATATTTCAGCTATATTGTGGCGAGAACTGTTGGGTTTATTGAACAATTTTAATAAATACATAAAATATTAATATAAAACCATATAGCTTTATACAAGAAAAACAGATGTGTAAAATGTTAAAAAACATAATAGTAATTTTTGGTTAAACAATAACAATATTAGAAATTAGAAACTTGTTTAAAATTGATCCATTTAAATCTTACTAAAAAAATTGATTGCTTTTAAAACTTGAACGATTTTGTCGCCAGCGACGTTTGTAAATAGGTCTTTAAGACAATGAGCAGAATAAAAATCACGCCTGCTCTACATATAAGTATTGATAGGAATTTCTGTACATGTATAATTTCACTTTACAGTTTATGAGCAGAATTTGGAATTCATGAGCAGAATACTTACAAATGGTTTTATTTTGGTGTTT
>MJUU01063709.1:76083-89013 GCA_002080025.1 Modiolus philippinarum | reverse complement strand
ATTCTTGACCAAATCCTGCGGGAAGTTTTGAGTTTGATTTTTCGTCCGTAGTGCGACAGTGTTTTACCAGACTAGGCTCCTTTAGCTAGCTGGCAGTTTAGCGACGGGCACCCCTTGACCGATCTTCCAAAATTACGCATTGTCATATTCTCTCCTTTCAAGATTGTGGTAATCGAGTTACTAGTCTACCTGTATTGGGTTTTATTCGTATGTTTACTAAACTATAGGGAAACGGGACAGATAAAGTGGAGGTCTAGGTACCCATAAACCGGTTTAATCCTACCCATAGCTTTTGCTAGTACCAGTACCAAGCCCGGCTGTCCCGAGTTCCTATCGATGTTTACGTTTTTTTTCGGCTTATTTGTGTTTTTTCTGTGTAGTTCCCTAGCAGATTGTGGCATGAAATTATCATTTTCAGCCATTGTTGGTGTTTCCTGTTGTCCCTTTTATTTCACCGTTGCATAGTTCGGCTCTACATATCAGTATTGATAGGAATTTCTGTACATGTATAATTTCACTTTACAGTTTATGAGCAGAATTTGCAATTCATGAGCAGAATACTTACAAATGGTTTTATTTTGGTGTTTGTTACCACTGGGCCGATGCCACTGCTGGTGGACTGTTACTCCTCGATGGTATTCACCAACCCAGTAGCCAGTACTTCGGTGCTTACCCGAAAACCGATTTTATTTGAAAGCTTGCAATATCTAAATTTCAGAAAATTCTGTTAAAACTTAAGGAGTATTTCCCTCTTGCATAGCTCTATCCTTAGCTGATTTTGGCTTTCCTTTTTAGATCCTATTGGTAATTTGTTCTCTATCAGAATTTACACATATTTCGGTTCATGGATTTCCAAATGTTTTGACTTGATATGCACTGAAGTGACATAAGTTGTCGAAATGCGCATATGCAGAAATTAAATTCACAGTTACTTCGGTATTTTGTTAATATATTTAATATGTCTAGTGTCTCAAAACAACAGGTATTTCTTCTTATTTCTTCAATTATGTAATATTCGATTATTCATTTTCATTTTAATGGTAGCATAGATGATTGCCTCTATTATGTGAGTCATTAAAATATAAATCATCATACATTAATATTTGCAATTAGAGAAAAGTCACGCGATTATCTCATTGTACGATCGAGCCATGGAAATCAATAGTCTCGTACAGTATATGCCATTAAACACTTTTCATTTCACAATAAATGACACCATGTTCCAATAGAAACTGAAAAACTACATTGTATAATTATCACAAAGAATGAAAAACTACATTGTATAATTATCACAAAGAATTTCCCAAAACAAACATGTCAAACAAATTACTTAAAAAACTAAGCTATCAATGACAACCATGAAAAGAAATACATATAAAACTAATGTAAGTGAGAACCGATCCGTTCTAAAACGAATAATTTAGATTGCCCTTCTTCAACATTTGTGGTGAATGTGTTCTACTTACTGTTTAATACGTAAAGCTACCCCCATTAATGTGTCCTTTTTTATGTGTTGATGTCTTGTGTTTTGTCTGTCCTATAACATATTTAATACACATTTTCGTTAAGGAAAATATATTGCTATGAAGACAAATTGCACTCGTCCTATGGCCGATGTATTCTTGTATGGTTTTGAGTTTATGTCGTTGCCTCTACTTTTGTAAGCACGCATTTTAGATAAACAATGTCATTTCCGTTATTATGAAAGTGCAATGTAGTCAAAGATATAGGAAACCAAAATAACTTTCGAAAAAAATGTCATACAGTCCGTCTCAAAATAAAACTAAAAGGAAACCAAAGTCATGTCCATTAATGTGTAATAAAGTAGGTCTAAAGTTATAACTTGAAGGCATTTCATTTTTCATAATAATCCACATCCCTTGTTCCTCCGGTATTCTACTGCTGTTCCATGAACATAACATTAAATCGGTCTCAAGGTTAAACTAAAAGTACACCCGAATTACTTTCGATTAAAATGCAATATGGTAGACCTCGCACTAAAACTAAAAGGAATCAATATCACTTTCGATTAGTATGTCATACGGTTGGTCTCGAGGTACCAAAATCACCTTAGATGGTCGGCCTCATGGTTAACTAAAAATAAACCACTTTCCAATAACATGGAAAGCAAAAACTAACATGAAAACCAACATCACTTTCCTTAAACATGCCATTTGGTCGGTCTTAAGGCAAAACTAAAAGGAAACCGAAATCACTTTTCATTAACATGTCATAAAGTATATCTCGAGGTTAAACTAAACGGAAACCAAAATCCCTATCGATTAAAATACAGTTGGTCTAAAAGTGAAACGAAAAGTAAACCAAATTCACTGTGGGTTAATATATCAGAAGGTCCTGAGGTAATAGTTACTTTCGATGTACAGGCATATAGTCAGTGTCAAGGTAAAACGAACAGGAAATCAAAATCACTTTCGATTAACTCGCCATATAGTCGGTCTTAAGGTAAAACTAAAATGAAACCAGTCATTCTACACTTCCATCTCATATATTCGGTCTCCTAGGTAAAACTAATAGGAAACCAAAATCACTTTTAATTAATATATATGTTTTATAGGTTTTGGCAAGGTGTATAAATTTGAGCATCTGAAAGATTGCTACTTTTGAAAATCAGGGTAACAAGTCCTTTTCCATTCTGTGGGGAAAACACATGAATTTAACGACATATTAAATAATTTAGAAAGTGGATGTTTTAACTGAAAGGCAGCTTCCTTGAGAAGTCGCGGACTAATTAGGTCGGACCAGAAGCTTACCGGGATTTAAAATTATTAAAATATCGTTAACCTCATCGACACCGACAACAACTTCGATAGGTACTTGATTTGGTTCCATATAGGCCGGTAGACTTGCATTAGCGCCATCTAGTCCGGTCTACATTACAATCCGGGGATAACGGCAGCATCGGAAAAACCAAGAAACAAGGACATCACATGAGTACGGGACAGAAAAGAATAAACAGCTGCGCCAAGTAGCATGATACGCCCGTCGTCACCCCTTGAAAACTTTAAGATTGTGGTTCTCAATTTAGAATACACCTATAACTGCCCAATTAAGCATGATATCTCTTTAATAAATCAATCTGCAAAATTTGAAGTGAGCTGATCAAACTATTAATCAGTTAGAGTGCATTATGTATAAAATTGCCTTAAATTTGAAAAATAAAGTCCCATAACTCTTCCAAGAAAAATCGAAATTTCACGAAAAGTATACAGACCATGAAACCATCATATCCAATACCTGTACAAAGTTTGAAGTGAACTAGCCATAGGTTTGTCAAGTTAGAACACAACATGTGAAAAATTGCCTTAAAATTCATAAAGTTCCATAACTCTTGCAAGAAAAATCAAAATTTCACGAAAAAGTATACAGATCATGAGGTCATCATACCCAATATCTTTCCAAAGTTTGAAGTGAATTGGTCAAAGATTTGTCTTTTTTCACTTAAAAATATGAAAAATTTCAAATCACCAGGGATGGATGGTTTTACAGTAGAATTTTACAAATTTTTCTGGAATTATATCAAAATTCCTTTGGTGAGATGTTTGAATGAGAGCCTGGATGCAGGTAAATTTTCAACAAGCCAGCGACAGGGGCTTATTACATGCATCCCAAAGGAGGGAAAACCAAAAACACCATTTAAAAAACTGGCGACCTATAACTCTCCTTTGTGTTGACCAAAAAAAAGCTTCAGCAAGTATTGCTAATATAATTAAACCTGTTTTAAAAAACATTATTAGTGATACACAAAAAGGCTTCCTTAAAGGTAGATATATAGGTGAATGCACAAGATTGATATTTGATTTAATCGAAAAAATGGATGAGGAGGACATTCCAGGTCTCTTAGTTTTAATTGATTTTGAAAAGGCCTTTGATACTATTGAGTGGTCTTTTTTAGAACATACATTAGATTTTTATGGTTTTGGACCTAGTTTTAAAAAATGGATAAAATGTCTATATACTGATATAAGTAGTGCTGTTTGCTATAATGGTCATGTCTCAGAATTCTTCTATCTAGAAAGAGGGGTGCGTGAAGGGGGTCCTCTATCCCCATATTTATTCATACTTGTACTAGAATTGCTCAGTGCTGCCTTAAAAGATAATCCTCATATAAATGGTATACAAATTTGTGTTTTTACTTAGTCAATAGTCAATATGCAGATGACTCTTCACTTGTTTTGGATGACAATCCAAAGTCACTTGACACCTGTCTCTATATTTTTGATAAATTTGCTGAATGTGCTGGATTGAGAGTAAATCTGGATAAGACAGAAGCCATATGGGTTGGTTCAAGAAAAGGATGTAAGGAAAAGATTCTGCCAGAGAAAAATTTATCTTGGAATTGGTCTGGTAAATTCAAATTATTAGGTATCAGTTACTGTTTATTTGAGGAAGTCAAAACTCTGTGTAATTTTACTGAAAAAATCAAAAGAGTCAAAACACTTTTAAACTCTTGGGCATGCAGAGAACTTACATATCTCGGAAGAATTACTGTTTTAAAAACTTTGGCCCTCCCAATTTTTGTACAGTGTTTTACCGTGTTACCAACCCCCCGGTTCACATATTTAAAGAAATTCAAGATACCTTTTTTAATTTCTATGGGATGGTAAAAAAGACAAAATTAAAAGGAATGTTATTATTAACGGGTATGAGAATGGAGGCGTGAAGATGCCACATATAGAATCGTTTTGCTATGCGTTAAAATTTACGTGGCTCCATAAACTTCTTGACCCCCTTAATTTCTGTCAATGGAAAATTTTACTGTTGGGACAGATCCAAAAATGGGGTGGTGATAAGATATTATATTTTAATAAGGAAGGATTAGATATACTGGCAAGAAAATTAAATCCTTTCTGGAGGGATATCCTTGTAAACTTTTCTAAACTTAAACAACATGTTAATTGTACTGAGGCTGTTGATATCCTGAGTCAACCCATATGGCTAAACAACAATTTAAAAATCAATGGAAATGTGTTTTTTTACCCTTCATGGTGTGAAAATAACATATTTTTCATTAATGATATTGTAGCAGAAGATAACATATTTTACTCATGGGAGGAATTGAAAATTAAATTTCATCTTCAGAATAATTTCATGCAGTATAACAGTGTATTAACTGCTATCAAGTACTTGGAAGAAAATAATTTTAGAGGGAGGAAAAATTGACGATGTTAAATGTAAATTTATACAAAAAATTAAGGGGGAATCTAAATTATGTAAATATTTTTATTCATTTTATATTGAGAATATCAAAGAAAATCCCATAAATATTCAGGAAAAATGGGAAAATGAATTACATTTAAAAGGCCAAGAATGTTGGGATTATTTGTTTCAAATTACTTTTTCAGTAACAAAAGATGCAAAGCTACAGGCTCTCCAGTTTAAATTATTAAATAGAATTCTTCCAACAAATTCCGTTTTGTACAAGTGCAATCTGAAAGAGACTGAGCTGTGCTCCTTTTGTTTTGAAACAAAGGAAACACTAACTCATATCTTTAGGGAATGTAATGTAGTTAAAAACTTATGGATGTCTGTGGAGAATTTATTGAAAACTGTAGGGATTGATTTTTCTGCAAATGCGCAGACTGTCATTTTAGGATTTCAAGATGAAAATCCTCAAAATGTCATGTTAAACAATATTTGTCTTATATCTATATGTGCAGATGCAAGGGTACTGATCTATCTTTTCGAGGGGGACTTGAATTTTTAAAATTTTCTGTTGTTATTGAAAAATTATCTACATACTATATGACCCCTACAAAAAGAGTTTTCGTAAAGAAAAAATGGGAATTTTTGGAAGCAGTACTCAGTGGTTAATAGGTCATATTATATACTTTATCTTTCTTTTTTAAAAAAAAGTTTATTAAATTAATATCAATTGTCGCTATTTTATTTGGTGTCTTGTATATGTGTTGTACATGTAATTATCTGTACTGTATGTCCATTTATTGTTCTAAAAAAAAAAAAACTATTACAAAAAAAAGATTTGTCAAGTAAGAGCGTGACATGTAAACAATTGCCTTAAAATTGACAATTAAAGTCCCATAACTTCTACAAGAAAAATCAAATTTTCACAAAAAAGTATACAGATCGTGAGTCCATCATACCCACTACCTCTACAAAGTTTGAAGTGAATCGACCAAAGGATTGTCTAGTTAGAGCGTGACATATAAAAAATTGCCTTAAAATTGACGAATAAAGTGCAATAACTCCAACAAGAAAAATCGAATTTTCACGAAAAAGTATACAGATCGTGAGTCCATCATACCCAATAACTCTACAAAGTTTGAAGTGAATCGACCAAAGGGTTGTCTAGTTAGAGCGCGACATGTAAAAAATTGCCTTAAAATTGACGAATAAAGTCCAATAACTCCAACAAGAAAAATTGAATTTTCACGAAAAACTTCACAGATCGTGAGTCCATCATACCAAATACCTCTACAAAGTTTGAAGTGAACTGAATAAAGGGTTGTCGAGTTAGAGCGCGACATTTAAAAAATAGCCTTAAAATTGACGAATAAAGTCCCATAACTCCTACAAGAAAAATCGAATTTTCCCGAAAAAGTATACAGATCGTGAGGCTATCATACCCAATACCTCTGCAAAGTTTGAAGTGAATTGGCCAAATGGTTATCAAGTTAGATCGCGACATATGAAACGGACAGACAGACGGACGGACGGACAGACAATCGGACATTGGTATACCATAATACGTCCGTCATTAGACGGGCGTATAAAAACGAAGACACACATAAATATGAACAACGCGGACCCAATAAAACATAGGTGAGATCAGGTGCACTGGAAGAGTAAGCGTCTCCTGCTTTTTATAAGATACACGCCGTGTTGAACATGTCAACTCCGGTAGTAAAATGAAATTCAGTAAATGAAATAAACTTTAGTTGTCAAGGGAAATGTCTGTTGTCATCAGGGAAACAGATATTAAATAGTAGTCCACAAAATCGTGATGTTGACCGGAAAACTAGTGATGACTTCAAGTTATGGGTAACATAAAATTGCTTAGGTAGCCTTTTTGTTAGTAACTTGAATTCTACCGAGGTAGTCACTGTATCGACCACAGGTTCTTGAGAAGCGAATGATTTGGGAGTTGCAAACTCCATATGCTGGCGCTTTTGGAATGTTGCTAAATCATAAATGACTATACATAACTGGAAAAAGATCGACGCGCACTTGAATCTACTTAAATGTGCAATTTCTTGGTTTTTATTATGTAGGTAGAGAATAAAAAGTGTTTGAAAATTTCATTTTAAGGGCGAACGGGCAGGAAAATTAAAGATTTTCAATAAATGGGAAAGTAGACTTGTGTGGATCGATGAATTTAGGAATCAAGGATACTGTTTACTAGTATGACATACTATTTAAAAAAACACATATACTTTTCCTTATATTTACAATAGAAACAATAGGCTTTGACCCATATCTAGTATTTTTTGCAAGAACTCATTTTTTGTGAAAATCTTTTTTGTATGTATATAAATAACAATAAACCGAAGTTACCGTTAATTCATTTCCTGATTATGCACATTTCGCCAATTTGTGTCTCGTCAGTGCAGATCAAACCATAAGACTTCATAAGCTGGATAATCTTGTGTCCTATCCCTTTTGTTCAATGAGCAAATAAAATTGTTATAAACTAAATCAAACCAAACATTTGGAAGTCCATAAAAACGTGTAAAAGCTGATAGAGAACAAATTACCAAATAGATCTAAATAAACCAGCCAAAATTCAGCCAAATACAGAACTATGCATGAGGGAAATACTCCTTAGTTTTAAACAAAATTTTGTAAAATTTAGATATTGCAAATTTCAATAAAATCGGTATTCGGGACAGGACCGAAGTACTGACTACTGGGTCAGTGAACACCCTTGGGAACTAACGGTCCACCAGCAGAGGCATGGGCCCAGTGGTAATAAATAACAATTTACTGAAGTTACTGTTAATTCATTTTCTGCATATGCGCATTTCGACAACTTATGTCTCGTCAGTGCAGATAAACCGAAAACATTTGGAAGTCCATATACCGAAAAACGTGTAAAAGCTGATAGAGAATACTAGTAAATAACCAAACAGATCTAAATGGAAAAGCCAAAATATAGCTAAGGACAGAGAAATGCACGAGGGAGATACTCCTTAGTTTTAAACACAATTTTGAAAAAAAAATCAATAAAATAATGGACTAAGGACAGAGCTATGCAAAAGAGAGATACTCTTTAGTTTTAAACAAAATTTTCTAAAATTTAATTATTTAGATATAAAATTTAGGCACCCTTCCAAATAAAATCGGTTTTCGGACCAGTTCCGAAGTACTTGCTAATGGACTGGTGAACACCCTCGGGGACTAACAGTCCACCAGCAGAGGCATCGGCCTAGTGGTAATAAATAAAATACCGAAGGCACTATCAATTTCGTTTCTGAATAAATATTATCAGCTAAGGACAGAGCTATGCAAGAAGGAGGTGCTCCTTAGTGTAAACATTTTCGAAAATTTAGATAATGCATGTTTCTAAATAAAATCGTTTTTCGGTTGATTGATTGATTGAATATTGTTTAACGTCTACTCAGCAATATTTCAGCTATATCAAGACGAGAACAAGTTTGTTAATAAATAATCACTTTGGGGTATGGAAAGGTCATGGGACGGGAAATTCTGACTGCCACTGGAAAAGTAGGGTGAAATCGAAAAGGGCGGAGAATTAACGTTTTTCGGACCAGCAGCGAAGTATTGGCTGCTGTGTTGGTGAATACCCTCTTGGACTAACAGTTTACCAGCAGAGGAATTGGTCCAATGGTAATAAATAACAAAATACCGAAGTCACTGCGAATATTGTTTCTGAATATGTACATTTACTACCGATGTAATTAAGTTGTAATTATACAGAACAAAAGTTGGAATATGCACATTTACCAACGATGTAATTAAGTTGTAATTGAACAGAACAAAAGTTGTATCTACCAGTATATTCAATACATTTCTATATATATATATATAGCTGTTACAATGTATCTATAACTGATAACTGATTTTAACAATCAAGACTAGTAAAATTTTGGAAAGGCTACAAACACAGCACTGCATCCTCCAGTCACCCAAACTTCTGGACTTTTACTCTCGGAATTAAAACCGTAAGTTTTGCCCCTTTCACAAAGTTTTCCTTCTGACAATTCCTTCTCGAAATACACACTTGCTTTGATAGTCTTGTTTTCTGAACATGTTATGTTCTTGTTTTGCTCGCTTGAACAGGTGATCTCGTATTTCTCTGAAAAAAAAAAGATCTAGAGGTAAAGTAAAAAACTTTTCGTCACAGTGGTTATGGTTAACGTTTGTGTTTTTTTCGTTATTTTACAGTTTATATGAGAAAAGTAGGCACTTACCAAAATAATGCATTTGTGATATTATTATGAAATAATATAATAATTTTAAAATTATAAAACTATCGGGAAACGGAATGTACCTCAATAGTTATATGAAATTCAAGTAAACATACTTTTATTGAATAACGTAGTACTTGGATATTGTGTTTATGCCAACTTTAGTGCTCAAAATAAAAAAAAAATATAAGTAAAAATATGTTTCCGATAAGTTCAAAGTTCGTATAACACCAAGATAAAAATCTGGACTGAGATGAGTGTACAAAATGCTTGTAATTTGAAATTGCACAAACTATTTTTAGAATTAGTACATGATGTAAATCTTGAATTGCTTAAATAATGAGAAGCGTGACATACTGATTAAAGAAAGCTGCTTATAGAAAGCAAGTAATTCTTGTAAAAATAAATACACACTAAAATATTTTACGAAAGGATATGGAGTAAATGAACATGAGACAATAATACACACGTTAACTCCAACCGCAATAACCTAATGAGCCGCATGGCCACCTCGGAAACCAACTCCCCATCAGCAGCACCAGAACCCAATCAAAGGAAATCCACAATTTAAAAAAATGTCCAAAATGCAATAAACCAAGCGAAACCCGAATAATCAGTAATATCAAATATAGATAAGGACAAAACTACGATGGGGGGAGTTAATCCTAAGGTTTCAGAATTTACATAAATTTTGTTAATAATAAACCTGAAAATGTCTCAAAGTACTTTGAAACTTTATTTGAGGAATATATGAAGCGTGAATCACATGACGGAATACCTTTTTTTTCACATTCAAAAGGACAGTTATGCATTGTTTAGTAGTTTTCTTTCTAGTGCAATCAAGACTCGATACTCCTGTTGTCCCTACCAACTTTATTACTTTTTCTTATACGTATAATTTGTGAATTGATTAACTTGTTCATGTCCTGATTTAGCTGAAAAATTGCTCACTGAACTAATTAATCTGCACTCAGTTTGTTGGTTGAGACATCCTTCTGGTTGTCCATAGACGTGGCTTTCTTCCTGCAACTGTTTTCGGCTGAAGTTGACAAATACATGTATTTCTAAATAGTCAATCAATGGAATCCCGAATCCTTATTCAAATGACACATGAAATACAACAATTTAATCTGTTTAATTTAATATTTCTTTACAATGAACTTCTCTCAAGTACACATATTTTAGTTGGAGGCTTTAGAGATATAAATTTTCAAACTGTGAACTTCCCATTCCTGAGAACTGCCAAATCTTAAGCCAATGCAAAAGGCGTACATGCATCTCAATTTGTACGATATGCTACAGCATCTTCCTAGTATAAGGATTTTACGGACACATTTTTATGACGAAGCGGATATTTGCTCCTTTCTAAATACAAGAAAGAAAATAATGGGCACTCTATTGAAGTCACCTATTTTATAGTGATGGTCTCTAAAATTGCAGCTTACTTCAAGGGTTTTACTGAAATTTATGTTACGATCACATAACCTGAAACTGATTTTTTTGCTTTGCTTTTGAATATGTTTTCACACCACGGGTGAACCATGCACAGCAGACGACACTTACTTTGTCAACGCGCCTGACAATGTGCAGAATTTATTTTTGCCGTAAGTAAAATAATAACTAAGTTATGAATGTTTAATATTGGTATATCACGCTTCCTTTTATATTATGGTCAATTTAAATCCTTGCAACCGATTACGGCACATGCAAAATCGTTCAAGCTTACCCGCCCAAAAATCAAATACAAATTATTCATGGAAGTTCCCATTTTGACATTGCATTGTCTGTCATACTGGTTATTTGTTCTCTATCAGTTTTTTTAATATCTTTTGAGTTGATGGTCTTGCAAATGTTTTGAATAATCTGCAGTGAAGAGAAATAAGTTGTCGAAATGCGCATATGCTGAATTTAAATTCAAAGTAACTTCGGTATTTGTTTATTTGTTACCACTGGGCCGATGCCTCTGCTGGTGGACTGTTAGTCCCGAGGGTATTCACCAGCCAAGTAGTCAGTACTTCGGAGCTGACCCGAAAGCAGATTCTATTTGGAACCTTACAATATCTAAATTTTTGTAAATTTTGTCGAAAGTAGTATTTCCCACATGCAAAGCTCTGTCCTTAGCTGATTTTGGCTTTACATTTAGATCATATTGGTTATTTGTTCTCTATCAATTTTTAATTTTTAAACATCTTTGAGATTTTGGTCTTCCAAATGAGATTTTATCTGCACTGAAGAGACATGAGTTGTCGAAATACGCATATGCAGAATTTAAATTCACAGTAACTTCGGTATTTAGTTATATGTATTGTAGCATTTTCTTAAAGGATTTTCTCTTCTTTGCTAATTAATAAAAATCTAAATGGCACCAGGGTGAACAAGACGAGTTGCAACCTCAAAATATTATGTGACCAAAGTAATGTGGACCAGAATATTTCTAAAATTGTCTATTTATTTTTCTTTCCCACCTAATTTCAAAAAGTCTAAGAATTCAAGAAGGTCTATTTTCTAGTTTCATGTCTTGACATTTCAATATATAAATCTGTTTTCGGTCACTGTGACCTTCACTGACCTTGACCTTTGACCTACTTTCACCAAAATCAATATGGTTTCTCCACTCCTGGTATCCAACAACATATACAAGTTTCATTTCAATTTGATGTAAACTTTTTGATTTACCATCCAGAAACAAAATTTTTATCAAATTTTCAGTCTATTTTCCGTCACCGTGACCTTGACCTTTGACCTACTTTCTCCAAAATCAATAGCGTTCCTCCCTTCCTGGTACCAAACAATATATACAAGTTTAATTTCAATAGGATGTAAACTTTTTGAGTTATCATCCGGAAACCAAATTTTTCTCAAATTCTCAGTCTATTTTCGGTCATCGTGACCTCGACCTTTGACCTACTTTCTCCAAAATCAATAGGGTTCCTCCACTACTGGTCTCCAACAATATACCCAAGTTTCATTTCAATTGGATGTAAACTTTTTGAGTTATCATCCGGAACTCAATTGAAATTTTTTTCAAATTTTCATTTTATTTTCGGTTATCGTGACCTTGACCTTTGACCTACTTTCTCCAAAATCAATAGGGTTCCTCCCCTACTCGTATCCAACAACATATCCAAGTTTCATTTCAATTGGAGGTAAACTTTTTGAGTTATCATCCGGAAACCAATGTTTGACGCCCGCCCGCCAGCAACACCAAACCAATGGCCGAGTTCAACTTCGTTGCAACTCGGCTAAATATGTCTGACAAATGGTTCCAGTCCCCTCCAACTGATATCCTCAGATATTTCTACGTAAAAGGCCAAGTGGATTGTAAGAACACTGTCAGTTAATGTAAACTTTGTTGGCGATTCCACATCCATGGGGTGAAACAACGGCAGTAGAATACCGAAGGAACAAGGGAAGCGATGACTACAAAAATCGAAGTCCAAAGATATGGCAAAAACGGTAACAGATAAAAACAAAGACAAAACAAGGACGTGAGACAGCTACAATGCACGGAAATAAAAAGATA